>BSBK01005666.1:0-2500 GCA_027943335.1 Chamaecyparis obtusa
TGTTCCACGGAAGCCACCTCTTCCAGATCCTTGTCCTCTTCCTCTTCCTCTCTGATCTCTATTATTCTGATCCTGGAAGCGATTGGAATTATTTCCTCACTGATTTTGACTGCTACTGGCCTCATCCTTCTTTTTCAGATCTTCATTTCGGCCACCATATGACCGTCCACCAGATCGTCCACCACGACCTCTTCCATTTTGTCTGCTCTCAAACTTCTTGTTCAACTTTTCCTCTACTTTTAGGGCAAATTGGTATGCCTCCTCAATACTGTTCATTCGAACCAGATTCAACTCCTCCTGAATGCTTGGCCTTAACCCATTAAGGTATCGGGCAACTTTCTCCTTATCAGCTTTGGCATGGCCTGTTCTGATGAGGAGTCGATAGAACTCCTCTGTATACTCCTGAACAAATTTTCCTACTTGCTTCAAACCTTTGCATTTTTCTTCAGTAGGTCAAGCTCATAATCAACAGGAATGAACTGTCGCTTCAATTTTTCCACCATCCGATCCCATCTTGTGATTTTATCTTTCCCTCTTCTATTTCGCTCCAATTGAATTTCTTGCCACCATATCTTTGCATGACCCTTCAGTCTGGCCTTCGCAAATTTGACCTTATCAGGATCCTCAATATCTTCATACTCAAAATATTCCTCACATTCATTTATCCAGTCGATCAATTCCTCTGGGTTAAGATTTTCAGAAAATGCGGGAACCTCAATCTTAGGTCTTTTCCCAATCTTGGAAATCGCCCGAAAAATTCTTTCTTCCTCCTGGTTCACAATTTCAACTTCTCCTTCTTGATATTCTTCTTCGGCTTCATCCTTGCTTTCATCTCTGACATTAAGATTCATTCCTCTGCGAATCTCTTCTTGCAATGCTCGCACTTGTCTCTGCAGCTCTCTAACCTCAGGTGTTACAACACCAGCTCTTCCACCACGTTCCCTTCGTGGAGGCATTTTTGCGATGCGCACTGAAACCCTAGCCACGGTCCTGGTGCAAACTGCCTCACAGTCGGTGATCTATTTACACACTCAAGAACAACCTGCTCTGATACCACTTGATGAAGGGTGCTCCCCTTAATACCACAAAAACATAACAGAAATAGAGAAACAACAACAGTAATATGCAAGAACAGAAAATTGGCTTCTTATTATCTCCACAAATGTGGAATTACAAACTTTCAGAATTACAATATGCAAAGCCACATGGGCATTCCCTTACAATATTCTGTAGGACAAAGCCTCGAATCAATACCCAGATCTACTACCCAGAATTATTCCGAACTGCCTAAGACAATAATACAGCCTTCCTTATATAGGCAATTATCCACCGCCTGGGAAGGTTCTAGAATTTTAGCCAATAAGGCCGACCAAACTTAGAATTATTTTATTTTACATTTTATTACATCATAGTCGGCTCAAGATAACCTTTGAAACCCGAACAGAAATTTTGAAGAAAATTATTTTTCGCCATTTCAGGTGGCCCAACTTCCGAAGACCATAAGTCATCACCAGTTGACCCGATCGGCTATTATCACCCCATTTCAGAAACGCCACGAAGTTCTCTACAGGCTTGACCGGCGCAAGTGCCCGTCACCCAAATTTTTGACCTCATCCGGGGCCTCTAAAGCCTTCAAAATTGAGTTCAAAGTTTCTGTACCCTGCTGCCAATACCGAAAATCTTCAATATCTTTCAATATACACTTGATCTGGCAATGAAACTTTACTGGCAGACTTATATGACCAACATGAACCTCCAAGAAAGAAATCAGATCATTCTGAGCACATACAAAAATTACCAAAAATAGTAACTTTCCATAAATAGCAGCTCTGCACAAAATAGCCCTTATTGAATACAAAAATAGAAATATTTTTGGGTGATGCAAGATTGCTCTTACACCCAGGATGCTCCTGCATCAGTTTGACCATGTCTATTCAGAATATGATCCTTAAACCTAAAGAAGATTGGTGGACTAATGTTGCACAATATAATTGTGAACATATTCAGCATGGTACAACTATGGACAAGAAAACTTATTGTAATTTACCCAATCACTAAAATAAAAATAAAAAAAATAAATCAAATGCATTCTTGTCAAACAGTCAGTGTATAACTGAAAAAGGAGACTAAGTTTAGTAGAAGTTGCCAGAGGGCCGCAATATTTGACAATAAGAGATTTCAGGATGGATCAATAAACATAAGAGATTGTATTCAAGGGAGAAAGAACTTGATGCGTTCAGTCATGAGACAGAGTTGATGGCTAAAGATGTTTCTTCTAATAGGAGGAAATAACATTCAAAGGGAGTTTGACAATCCATTGAAGGCAACCTTGGATGAGGAAGTCAGAAGGTTGAAAATTGCATTCAGAGGGAGTAGATGATTTAGTCAACTTGTGACAAAATTGATCATATTGATTGAGAGGGAGATCATTGCTGAAGGTGAAATAATTCTGAGGCTATAAAAGTGGAAACTCGTGGATAGAATCACCGATGAGATACAC
>BSBK01005666.1:7500-305000 GCA_027943335.1 Chamaecyparis obtusa
CAATGAAACTAGTTCAAATACGATCTCTATGGATCCTATTTCTATTTCACTCTCCTCCACAACCTCTCAAATTGACCTTTAGCATAGGGTGTGTGCATGGTTACCTTCATGTCCCACTATTTGCAAGATTGATAAACCTAAAATGATATATCCTACACCTTTGATGATGGTAAAAGGATGTGCTTGTATAACAATTAAGGGTAAACCTAGAGATCCTTTGGATTTCTTTGATAACACTAATTATGTTTCACATGCTTATCACACATGGAATAACCCTCAGCCTACTATTCTAGTTTCTTTACCACCTTCTCAACCTATGCTTCCTCAAGCACCTAGGTATCCATCTACCTTTCAGGAGTATAACTTAGTTGACCAATTACATGCTACTCCTGCTAATATAATCTTTATGGGAATTACTTCAAACCTCCCTAACATATCATGAGGCATTGAAAAAATATTTATCTACTCTTCTTGATTCACCTCCTAATCAAGAGAACATTCATTCTATTTTGGATTGTATTCATACAATGCCTTCTGTACCTCCTATTGTGTTTTTTGATAATGATTTACCTTCCCTAGAGGTGCAGAATCAATATGATGCTCTTATGGTTGTTGTTGGCATTAAGCAGAATTGCCACTAGTGACAACACTTATTTGCGTTCTCAGTGCAAACCGAGCAGACAGTGCAAACCGAGCAGATAGTGCAAACCGAGCAGACAGTGCAAATAGAGTAGATAGTGCAAACTGAGTAGACAGTGCAAACTGAGCAGACAGTGCAAACCGAGCAGACAGTGCAACCGAGCAGACAGTGCAAACCGAGCAAGTTAGTACAAACCAAACAGGACAGTGTAAATTGAGTAACATCATGTCTACTAAGTCACCAGTATTTATCGAGTTCAAAACCTACCGATGATCAGTATGAACCATGCCTTCACTTCTACCGAGTGCAATGACGATGCCAAGTAATGCAGTGGACGCCGAGTATCAGAAAGTCACCGAGTTAGTCCTGCAGGAACTGTGTAACCATACTTGGGCCGACTTAGTAGCACTTATGTTTATTTGTCAAGCTGACTTATGTAATTGTAATTGTAATTAATTGTTTAAAACTTGTATATAAACAATATTGTAAAAATGTAAAACGCAAGTAAGAAATATAAGTGAAAGAGAAAGAAAGGAAGAAATAAGAAAATTACAAAAGGCTTCAGAAGTATAAGGAATAGCAAAGACAAATTCATCACAGAAGGTGATCAGTACATCAATGAATCTCAATCAGCAATCCAGTTGCAAAGCCAGAGATCTACTGTTTCATTCTAACAGGTGAATCAGTACTAAATCCTTTAACCGGGTAGACTTAACAGTCTTTTGTAAAATCTCTTTTACCAAGTGCATACTTCATTGTATGTTTGTAAATCCTTTAACAGGGTGGATTTAGCAATCCTTATTGCTCCTTAACAGGGCAGATCATCAGAAGTGATCAAATTGTAAGCCTTAACCGGCCAACTTTATTCTACAGTATTAAAGCTTTGTCGGTTTCCTCCCCACCCTAGTTTTACTTTCTTTTGGAAGGTTTCTGGGTAACCAAATCTATGTGTCATTATTGTGAATGCATTTAAGTTTCATGCTTTCTGTATGCAAAGGTTAAAAGTAAATTACATGTTAAAATTGAAAGAAAATTTGGAGTTTACTTATTCACCCCTCCCCTCTTAGTAACTCGGTTAATTCTTGAATATTTCCAACAATTGGTATCAGAGCGGCATTGGTTCTCAAGATAAAGCTTAACTAGCTTGAGCAAAGATCCAGGACAATGGAGGTATTCAACTGAACCAGGTGATTGAAAATGAAAAGCTAGATCTAGAAATGACCATAGCTAAACTCAAAGAAGCAAAAGAACACTCTTTCCCAATCCCTAAGAAGAAGGAAGGAACTTGCAAATCAGATGAATGATCAGAATTACATTGAAGAAAAGATTGAAGATCTTTTTCCCTCAAATAACTTAGAAGAAGCAAACAATGCTATCAAAGAACTCCTAGAAAAGAATGGGTCTCTGCAGGAAGAAGTGAGGAAAATTGAAAAGAGAACAAGAGCTACACTCTACAAGATTCTGTGAGATCTTGGAACAAAGAAACAAGTTGAAAGATGAATTAGATGGAAGAAACATTGAAGTCCAAAATAAAACCCTTCAGCTAGAAAACCTAATTTATCAGATCTCTCACACAAATGAGGAAATTCTGAATCTAAGATCAGAAATAGAAAGCACAAGAGAAGAACTAAGATCTGAAAAGGAAATCAATCTAAGATTGATGGATGACCTAAACACTGAAAAACAAATCAATGATGGAATGCTGAAAAGCCAAGAAGACTTGAATCAGCTGTATGAGCGAAATCTTCATAGGCAAAAAGGAAAAGCAGGACTTGGATACAAAGGAGAAGGCGAAAGCTCTAAGCAAGGTACTCAAAGAAATCAAAAACCTACTTGTAATCATTGTGGTAAAATAGGACATACTTCAAATAAATGTTGGAACAATGAAAAGCAGAATTCAATGGGAAATGTTACAGCTGCAATCAACCTGTCACAAAGCAAATGAATGCAGGGAAAAACCTAGATTCAAAGGTAATTGTCACAAAGTGCAACAAACAAGGTCACAAGGCATCCGAGTGCAGATCCAAGACATTTAATCCAGCAGAACAAATTGTGAAAGCAATGTTTTGGATGGGACTACAACACTTGGGTGTAGATTTCATTACTGTGGAGAATATGGACACATTGGCATGAATTGCATAAAACATCATCTAAGGAAAAGAGATACTACCGTAAGATGCTTCAAATGCACTAAACTCGGTCACATAGCCAGAAACTGCTGAATGCTAGTGAAGTTGAAGATGGAAAGAAGAATGAAGCAACTAAGGTGATGCAAAAAAAAAAAAAGACAGAAAAAAAGAGAGGAAAAAAAAAAAAGGGAAAAAAAAAGAGAAAAAAAAAAAAAGAGAAAAAAAAGAAAAAAAAAAAAAGAAAAAAAGAAAAAGTTATTTCATTTACCAAGGTGCATAGGTGGAAAAGATAAATAAAAAATAAAAATAAATCATTTCATTTATCGAGGTGTGTAGGTGGCATTTTAGAAATTTGTAGAAAGTTCTTGCATTTAATATTGGTATGTAGGTAGTTATACTTTTATATTTTTTTTATTGGCCCACAAAGGCAATGTAATTTTGTAATTGGCCCACATGGTGGTGCTTAATATTAATTGGGTGGGTATTTAATATTTGTATCAAGGTAGTTGCATCTATCTTTTATCCCACATTGGTTGTGTTGTAATATCTTGAGTGGGAAATGCCTATATAAAGAAGGCATAGGAGCATTCATAAGCAAGCTCTGGAGTTCAAGCTCTTCAGTGAAAGCTCTCAAAGTTGTAGAAGCTCTCAAGTTATAGAATCTTATATTGGAGAAGAAGCTCTCAAGTTGTAAGCTCTTGGATTGTAAGCTTTGAGGATGTAAGAGCTCTCAAGTTGTAGTATTTTCAAGTATTAATATATGTTTTATAAAGCATTTTGTCTTCTCTTTATCTTCATGTTGTTATGTTTTTTAGTTATGAGTTGGTAAGGGTGGTGTGGCCCTTCATCAGTGGTATCAGAGCAGGAGTTTCTTGCGTGTGTAGATAGATCGCCGGACTGTGAGGCAGTTTACACCAGGACCTTAGGTTGGGTGAAGTTTTTTCTTAAGAGGATGTGAGTATGGAGAAGAGAAAGAAGAAGATGACTTTTGTGATTGGATGGATTCTTAGAATTCCTAGACTTGAGAAGATTAGAGAGAGATATCAAGAAGAGACAAGATTTATGATACTGGATTTGAAGAAGCAAGTGGCTGAATTAAAAGCGGAGCTGAGAAAGAGAAAAGTGATTCAAAGAGATGATAATTTTTTAGATGAAGGAAAGAAGGAAGTTACAATGGAGTATCATGTAAGTGGTACAAAAGAAGAGGTAGAGCATGCAAATGAAAAGATTCATGAACCTGTAATTGAAGAGGATGATTTATTAATGAAAATTGTAGCAGTTGAGGAAGAGTGGAACATCTTGATTGGAGGTCAAAGGAAAGAAGCCGTTACATGCATTGTTGAGGTCACAGAAGAAGAAAATAAAGATGAAGATGTGAAAGAGGTAAATTTTTGTGAATCATGGAATGCTAATTTTGAGATAGATTTGAAAGATAATGATGATGGTTTATATAAGGACATTACAAGTGATGTTTGGTATGCAATAGAAGATTTGTACGAAATTATAGATTTTACTATAGGTGCATTAGATCCTATAAGTTTGGAGGAGAATGAGAGTTACAGATGGACGAAGTTGATTGCAGAGGAGTATTGTCAGCAGCATATACTTGTTCCAACTAGGTGTTGGAAAAGAAGGAAAAAGGAAATATATTGGCAGCAGATACTTGTTCCAGCAAGGTGTTGGAAGAGAAGAAAAAAATAATATCAGCAGCGGCTACTTCATTTTGTGAATCCATATCCACAAAATTTTTCCTACCTTGGGTGTCTGATGCAGGAGCATCTTGCATCACAAAATAAAATGGGGCATGATAAAAAAAAAAAAAAAAATAGAAAAAAAAAAGACAGAAAAAAAGAGAGGAAAAAAAAAAAGGGAAAAAAAAAAGAGAAAAAAAAAAAGAGGAAAAAAAAAGAAAAAAAAAAAAAGAAAAAAAGAAAAAGTTATTTCATTTACCAAGGTGCATAGGTGGAAAAGATAAATAAAAAATAAAAATAAATCATTTCATTTATCGAGGTGTGTAGGTGGCATTTTAGAAATTTGTAGAAAGTTCTTGCATTTAATATTTGTATGTAGGTAGTTATACTTTTATATTTTTTTTATTGGCCCACAAAGGCAATGTAATTTTGTAATTGGCCCACATGGTGGTGCTTAATATTAATTGGGTGGGTATTTAATATTTGTATCAAGGTAGTTGCATCTATCTTTTATCCCACATTGGTTGTGTTGTAATATCTTGAGTGGGAAATGCCTATATAAAGAAGGCATAGGAGCATTCATAAGCAAGCTCTTGGAGTTCAAGCTCTTCAAGTGAAAGCTCTCAAAGTTGTAGAAGCTCTCAAGTTATAAAATCTTATATTGGAGAAGAAGCTCTCAAGTTGTAAGCTCTTGGATTGTAAGCTTTGAGGATGTAAGATCTCTCAAGTTGTAGTATTTTCAAGTATTAATATATGTTTTGTAAAGCATTTTGTCTTCTCTTTATCTTCATGTTGTTATGTTTTTAGTTATGAGTTGGTAAGGGTGGTGTGGCCCTTCATCATAAGGTCAGGAAACAGGTAAGACAAAAATGGATTCCTAAAGCTACCGAGCAATCCAGTCCAAGTAATGGAATGGATGGCTCTACCAACTCAAACTAAATTTCTAAGAAAGCACTGGAACTATATTCTCATAGACCAATTTCAAGCAGTTCCAGAACTAAAATTAAAAGAAAGATCTAAATCAGCATGCAAGATGCAGGGAGGTCAGTATCAGTCTTCACCGAGCAAGGTCGGTATCAGTCTTCACCGAGCAAGGTTGGTATCAGTCTTCACCGAGCAAGGTCGGTATCAGTCTTCACCGAGCGAGGTCGAAGCAATATGAATTCTTGAGTTCACCGAGTTGCGAAGTCTTTACCGAGCAATTAATTCTTAGTGGGTGACAGTCTGTCAGAATTCATACCCTAATTTGTACTGAGCATTAATGACAGAGTTGTAAACAAAAAGCAAGTAATCGAACTCATTCTTCATCGTGAATCTTTAGCACTTTGAGAGCAGAAAATTTCAAGAGCAACCCAGTGATTCAATACTTTTGCGAAAGGAATTTTCTGTGAACTATCATGGCATCATCTAGCACTTCAGCGAAGAAAGGATCTGATATGTTAGTCCAAGGGGAATGGAAAGCACCAGATTTCAAGATCATGCCCGCAATTACAGCAGCCCTAGATCCGAACGGAGCTCAATCTCAGATTCCTCCTAAGGTACTGCTTATTAACGATATCTGCAATCATTTTAACTGTTCAATTCATGAAATGGGGAACCTAGAACTAGATATTGTGCGTGAGGAATTGTGTGTGGATGGTATTCTGAAACCCGAGCACAAACATCTGGAAGATAAAGGTTTAGTTCACATTGCACATCTACCTCGAAACTTTTGAGATAAATGGGTTAGATATATTCTTAGCCATGTACATGATGGAAAGATTTGGCTTGAGCAACCTATTGAGATCACAAAAAAGATGATTCAACAAGTCACCGATCTTCCCATGTTGAACAAAGCAAAAACTACCAAAACCCTAGGTCGGACGGAACTAGAGAAGAAAACCCTAGCCGAGTGGGACGGTAGAGGCATGAAAGTTAGCAGCATTACCGATGCTGAACTAAAGTTTGGTACACACATTATTGCCCATAAGATTTACAGTTCTAGTCATCAGAATAGTGTCTCCTGTGAAGCTATTGACCTAGCATACAAAGTGGTCAAGAATAACTTGACATTTGACCTAGCAGACTTATTGTTAAAGCAGTTTAACAAAAACATGGAAAGCATTAAAACTTCCAAAAACAATCCATGTAAGTTTGGATCCTTGCTGGTCTGTTTATTCTTCTATGTTCAGAAATTCTTCCCTTCTAAAGGAAAAGTTGTATGGAGAAAAGATGTGCCAGTCCTCTATGAAATAAATGAATACATCTCAGAAATGAGTGAAAACTTTGAAAGCATCATGGATAATTATTTTGAGTCTTTCAAAGAGAAAATGAATGACAGATTCCAGATTCCACAGAAGTTGGTGGAAGATTACAAAGATGACATTTGTTTTATGGTGGATTGTGATAATGTATATATTCAAGCAGTTAAACCGAGGACTGTATATGTAAAACCTCTTCCTTATGAGGTAAATATTGATGAAACCAAGAATATCATTGAAGCTCTTCTTAATCAGCCTGTCAATCCCAAAGCTCTATATTTTGGAACATATGATGAAGCTAAGGTGAGAATTGAACTAAGCATAAAGCTTCCACAGGTGGTAAACAAAGGAAAGAAGAGGATAGCCAAAATGCAAATGATAACCGAGGACAAAGAAGAAAAGGATGAAGAAGAAGAGGAAAAGGATGAGAAAATAGAGGAACCAGAACCTACAAAGAAGAAAGGAAAGGTATTCATCACTAAGGCACCTAAGCCTCCCACTGCTATATTTACAAGGAGAAATACAAGAGGTAAGGCAGACAAGGTAGACAAGGCAGATAAAGACATAGTATTCAAAAGGCCTCCTCTAAACCTTCAAGAAAAGCTCAAACTCTTTAGAGACGGATCGGGATCTGGAGTAAGTAACATAAAATCCTTAAAATATGAAACCAGATTAGAAACAAAATAGAAGGAAATAGAAGATGCTGTTATTGAAAAGATGGGACAGTGGAAATACTCTCCTGAAGAAATAGCCCCACAGGTTCCAGCAGTTCTACTTAATCCAATAAAAATGAGATGGAGCAATGCAAAGCAAACTGTGATAGATATATTTGATCAAACCTTGAGAAAGTTAATGCCGAGCTTGAAAAATGATGAAGTAAAGAAGGCATTAAAAGAAAATGAAAATAAGATGACATTGAAGTTCAATACTTGTTTGATTTTGATCAACAATATTGAATCGGTTGTGAAGGCTGCAAATGCCACATGGAAGAACATATACCACCTTCACCAACCGAGTATTGAAACAGTAATAATAAAAGATATTGAAGATGACAGTGATGATCAAGAAGAAGACACTGAGGTAGATGATACTATGAGGATAGCAGCAGAAGTCATTGCATCCCTTCCTACCTCTCTAGTGAAAGTTTCTACATCCAGCCCGGAGACACCTTCAAGCATGGTTGTGACAACTTCCACATTTTTCCAATCATCCATAGCAACAACAGAAGCAGCTATCATTTCTTCTATCGAGTTGCAGTCTCCCGGATCATCAAGTTTTCCAGCAGTAAGTTTTCCAATTTTTGAATCTTCAAGTGTAAATATTTTAAGCTCTCTAGTAGAAAGTATGCCAGTATCTATAGCCAGCCCTACTTTATCTACTGTCACTACTACCAAAGCATTAAGTTCAGATAAGCCTAAGGCTCTACCGAGTATAAAATTTTTGGGTAAGAATGTAGTAGAGGATATAGACCTAGATGAAGACATAGAGATTCCTACATTAGATTTTGCAAATCTATCAGCGGACCAAATGCAAAATATAGGTGAGATCCTCCAAAGGAAAGCAAAACAAAAGAAGCTTAAAGAGGAAAGAGACAAGGAATATCAAATCATCAAGGATGCTAAGGACATTTTGTCTGATGCATTAGGCATTAAAGTAGACTCCTCCCAACATGTTTTGTTACAATTAGTAGAAGCAGTTGAGAAATACAATGAGGATTCATCTGGGACAGAAAAATTAGTTGAAAGAGCCAAGAAGAGATTCAACAATAAAGTGCTTGAGCACATTGCTCAGCACATAGCTATTAACCAAGTAGAATTGTCTTCAGTTTTGTCAAACACTGAATCTATCTATTCGAATGCTACCTCTCTTTTGGCCAGATTGTGCAACATTACCGAGTTCACAAATGATGTTAAGGATAAAATGAATAAAATGGATGAGGACATGAAGATTAGCATACCGAAGCTGCAACTTGAACCAAGTTCAAGCTCTGCTCATCACATGAAAATTTCACACCTATCAAATATGCAGTCTGATCTACTGAAAGAAAACACAAGGATCCGGTCCACACTGCTAGACATCCAACACATGATCCTTCACATCATGAATACAATGTATAAGCACATTGAACATTCCAAAACATTGATTCATGACAATCAGTTCTCTATAGCAGATCACATGATTGAACTCTCTGCAGAAGTCCAAATTGCTATACAAACATGTAAAATCCTGCAAGAAAGTTGGGACAGAACCCTGGCACTAATAATGAAGGTACATTTTGATTTTCTATCAAATTTTGGATTCTCTCTGTAAATAACTCGTATACACACCTTTGGCATTATCGTCAAAAAGGGGGAGATATGTATAGAAGAAGATTTGTATAGAAACAGCTGGCACATTGAAAGGGGGAGACAATGTATAAAGCCCTATAACAAAGACAAATTTTGAAAAATCAAATAAAACTCAGCATGATTCGTGTATATAAGTTTTGGCCAATAAGTGTTTTTGTCACTAATGCCAAAGGGGGAGATTGTTGGCATTAAGCAGAATTGCCACTAGTGACAACACTTATTTGCATTCTCAGTGCAAACCGAGCAGACAGTGCAAACCGAGCAGACAGTGCAAACTGAGCAGACAGTGCAAACCGAGTAGACAGTGCAAACCGAGTAGATAGTGCAAACCGAGCAAGTTAGTACAAACTGAACAGGACAGTGTAAACCAAGTAACATCATGTCTACCGAGTCACCAATATTTACCGAGTTCAAAACCTACCGAGTGATCAGTATGAACCGTGCCTTTAGTTCTACCAAGTGAATGACGATGCCGAGTAATGCAGTGGACGCCGAGTATCAGAAAGTCACCGAGTTAGTCTGCAGGAACCGTGTAACCATACTTGGGCTGACTTAGTAGCACTTATGTTTATTTGTCAAGCCGACTTTGTAATTGTAATTGTAATTAATTGTTTAAAACTTGTATATAAACAATGTTGTAAAAATGTAAAATGCAAGTAAGAAATATATGTGAAAGAGAAAGAAAGGCAGAAATAAGAAAATTACAAAAGGCTTCAGAAGTATAAGGAACAACAAAGACAAATTTATCATAGAAGGTGATCAGTACATCAGTGAATCTCAATCAGCAATCCAGTTGCAAAGCCAGAGATCTACTGTTTCATTCTAACAGGTGAATCAGTACTAAATCCTTTAACCGGGTAGACTTAACAGTCTTTTGTAAAATCTCTTTACCGAGTGCATACTTCATTGTATGTTTGTAAATCCTTTAATAGGGTGGATTTAGCAATCCATATTGCTCCTAACAGGGCAGATCATCAGAAGTGATCAAATTGTAAGCCTTAACCGGCCAACTTTATTCTGCAGTATTAAAGCTTTGTGGGTTTCCTCCCCACCCCAGTTTTACTTTCTTTTGGAAGGTTTCTGGGTAACCAAATCTATGTGTCATTATTGTGAATGCATTTAAGTTTCATGCTTTCTGTATGCAAAGGTTAAAAGTAAATTACATGTTAAAATTGAAAAAAAATTTGGAGTTACTGATTCACCCCTCCCCTCTCAGTAACTCAGTTAATTCCTGAATATTTTCAACAGTTGTTGTCTCTATTAATCAAAGTATCATTCGAAGAACCTTAACTGATAATGGATCTAGGATTAATGTTTGTAGCATGGATATGCTCAAGGCCATTAAGGATGATCTTACAACTATTCAACTTGATAATGTTCATATACGTGAATTTGACAATATTGTGAAAAGAACTTTGGACATTATTACCTTACCTGTTAAAGTTGGTCTAGTTATATTAAATACTCCTATTCATGTTATGCCTGCACCTCTCAATTATAGTCTTCTTTTAGGAAGACCATGGTTATATACTATGCATGTAGTTCCTTCTACCCTTCATCGCAAGGTTAGGTACATCTATAACAACTTAATGTATACATTACATGTGGATGATGCCCTGAATCCTTGCTTAAATGCAGAATATGCCAAAATCTCTAAACCTCTTCAACCTAGTAAAGAGATCCAAAAACAACCAGAGATATAACAATGTGAGATAAAACAACTTGAGATTCAACAACAAGAAGCTCCATCTTCTTCTTCTTTGACTGAGGATGATTGGGGGGCATTGGATTGTAATCCTACATTTATTGGAAAATACAACATCTCTAATTTAGAATTTATGAAGCAACAAAATGAATTTCAGGAACAAGTTTTTATTTCTTCTCTACTTTCTAAAGAATTAAAAAGTAATTTTGTTGCTGCTTCGATTAATGAAGCGATTGAAATTATAAAGCCTAATTGTTATGACAATGTGACATATGCCACTCCTTGGACTCCTTCTGATATGACTGATCGATATGGTCTGATTTATCATTTTCTTAAGAAATCAGGATTTAACGGGAAAGGAGGTGGTAAATATGAACAAGGTATACAACTACCTTTGGCTAATGAAGTTTATGATCATACATATGGATTAGGATTCAATCCTTATAGACAACCATCAACTTTTCCTCTTAATGTTAATCATATTTGTGGTGGACAGTTGAAGTTGGTTAACCCATGGCTTATTGACCTTAATCAAGAACTCTCTTTGGATATTTTTCCTAAAGATGAAGCCTTAATGGAATTTTTAGGGGTTTACAAAGATCTACCTAAGTTTCATCACAAACAAGGAAAGCCTTATTGTTTAAAAATAGATGCTTATTTTGGAGAACATGATAAACAAGATTTCTCCCTTTACCGATGGATCCTCGGATAAGAAGTGATTTGTTAATTACTGAAACTATTGATATTCAAGTGGATGAAAATGACTCTGAAAGGATGATAAAGATTTAGAAATGTTTGAATGAGAATGAATGTGATCAGTTGGTTTCTCTTTTTCTTGAATTTAAGGATATATTTTCTTGGACATATTCAGATATGCCAAGTATAGATTCTAAGATTGTTACTCATAACATTGTTTTGAAACCAAATATGAAACATCTGAAATAGAAAATTTGAAAGATGAATCCATGAATTGCTTTATTAGTCAAAGGTGAAATTGAGAAATTATTGGATTCTGGATTTATCCATTCTATTGATTACTTGGATTGGATTTCAAATATTGTGCCTATGTCAAAAGGAGAAAATAAGATAAGGATGTGTATTCATTTTAGAGATTTACATAAGGCATTCGTGAAAGATGATTTCTCGTTACCTCACATTGATATGATTGTGGATTCAGCAACGGGTCATGCCTTGTTATCTTTTATGGATTGTTTTTTGGGATATAATCAAATCATTATCCCTCCTGAAGATCAATTTAAAACTGAATTTATAACACCTTGGGGAACCTTTTGTTGGGTCATGATGCCTTTTGGATTAAAAAATATAGGAGCAAATTATCAACGAGCTATGACTCTATTTTTTCATGATTACATCCATAAGATTCTTGAAGATTATGTGGATGATATCTTGGCAAAATCTATACAAAGAGAAGATCACATTACTATTTTATGATAGATATTTGAAAGAATTAGAAGTTACAACACAAGGTTGAATCCGAAGAAATGTGTCTTTGGAGTTGATTCTGGTAAATTGTTAGGATTTATAATCTCTAAGCATGGCATTGAGGTAGATACTAAAAATATTGAAGCTATTGTTAATATACCTCCACCTAGGAATATTTCTCTATTACAAAGTCTACAAGGAAAAATACAAGCTATTCATCGCTTTATTTCTAATTTAGTTGACCGAACTATCCCTTTTACTTCCTTGCTTAGAAAGGATACTACTTTCTCTTGGAATGATGAGTGTAAACAAACTTTTGAGAAATTTAAGGAGTATCTTGCACATCCTCCTATCTTATAGCCTACTAAATTTGATTAACCATTCCACTTATACACTTCAGTGACTCCACGGGCCATGAGTGCATTGTTAGCTCAAATTAATGATGATGGTAAAGAAACACCTATGTATTACATTAGTCAGACTTTTCTTGATTATGAAACAAGATATACAAATTTAGAAAGAAAATGTCTAGCTATATTTTATGCATGTCAGAAACTTAGACATTATCTCATAAATGCTAAATTTAATGTTATTGTCAAATTTGATTCTTTGAAACATCTTTTCTCACAAACTAATCTTTTAGGCTGGTTGGCAAAATGGGTGATGTTGCTTACCAAGTTTGATCTTAATTTTATGTCTCAAAAGTCTAGTAAGGGACAAGCATTGATAGATTATCTAGCTGAAGCTCCTTGTCCTCACTCAGATAAATGTTCTACTTCAACATAATTTCTTGACAATAATATCCTAGCTATTCAAGAGGAGGATATTTGGGAATTTTATTTTGATGGGTCTAAGTGTAAGACAAGTTCTGGTGTGGGTATCATCTTGATTCCACCTACAAAAAAACCCATCCCTCTATCATATAAATTAACCTTTCCTTGTACTAATAACATTGCAGAGTATGAAGCTCTTATAGCTAGGCTAAGAGCAGCTTCATCCCTCAATATCAAACATTTACAGATATATGGAGATTCTTAATTGATTGTTGAACAAAATAAAGGAGGATATCAAACTAAAAATACTAAAATGACACAATACAAAGATTTAGCTCTTGATGTTCTTTCACAATTCTCTTCTTATATGATTCAAACTTTTCCTAGGAAGGATAATTGACATGTAGACACCATGGCAAGCATAGCTTCTTTGGTTTGTCTTGAGAATAATGCTGAAAATTTTCAATTTACTATACAAACTCTTAAATGCCCAGCAATTTCTGACAAGATTACCTCTGACTATTTCTATTTGCATTCGGATGAATGGTATTCACATATTTTTCATTTTTTGAAGGATGGTACTTTTCCTAAATCAGAAACAAGGAAAACACGTAATCATATTAGGAAACTTGCATCACTTTACATCATTTTAGGAGATACACTTTACAAATGCTCTTATGAAGCATTATTATTAAGATGTCTCAATAGAACTGAAATTCATGTAGCTTTACTAGAAGCTCATTCTGGTTCTTGTGGGGGAAATTTTGGTGGAAAATCCCTGGTTAATAAATTGCTTCGAATGGGATATTATTGGCAAACAATGGAGCATGATTATTTTATGTTTGTTAAGAAATGTCTTCAATGTCAACAACATAGTAATTTGATTCATGCTCCTGCTTGTGAGCTTCCTAATCAAGTTTCTCCATGGCCTTTTAGTGTTTGGGGTTTTAACCTTATTGGAAAAATCTCATCAGCTTCTTCTCAAGGACATACTTACATTCTCACTACCACAGATTACTTCATGAAGTGGGTTGAAGTTGTCCCTCTTCATTCAACAATGGTGGATGTTATTTGTGATTTCATCCTTAATAATATCATAACAAGATTTGGTATTCCTTTGACGATAATTTTGGATAATGGAACATCTTTTAAAAATAAAGTTGCAAAATTCTTGGAGAAATATAGGATTCAACATAGATTTTCAACTCCTTACTATCCTCAATCTAATGGACAAGCTCAAGCATCAAATTAAATTATTGAATTTTTTTTGAGAAAAATAGTTAGTAAGCATGCGAAAGATTGGCATACTCAATTGACTTATGCTTTATGGGCCTATAGGACTAGTGTTCATACTACCACAGGTGCTTCTCCTTACAACCTTGTCTATGGTACTAATGCTATTATGCCTTTGGAATTGGAAATAACTTCTCTACGTTTTTCATTTCATGGGATAATTGATAAAGATACTTTTCATGAACAACGCTTACAAGAATTAGAAATGTTGGATGAACAACAAATACATGCATTAGAACATATAAAATCTTATCATAAATTTCTTCAGAAATAATACAATCATAAGGTAGTTGAATGAACATTTGCAATTGGTGATTTATTCCTTTATTAGAATCAATGAAATGTGAATGCTTTACTAGGCAAAAAAGGAAAATTTAGTCCTAACTGGCTTGGACCTTTTGTTGTTATTGAAGACTTTGGTTGAGGTGCTTATAAACATGCTGATATGGATGATGTTTCTTTTAAGGAACCCATTAATATTATGCATCTTAAACGTTATTATCCTTAATTTCATTTTTTCCATGCGCATTTGTGTATTCCTTATAAAGTTTTATTTTATAGGTTATGTAGTTTTAGAAAAATTAGATATTGAATATATTCATGCACTTCCTTTCATTCTTTCTTTCTATTAATTTTTATATTGATGAAAGCATGGTAATCAAATGTAGAAATAATCAGTAGAGAAAGTTTTTCATTCATCAAAAAGAGTTTTCCAAGTTTTGATACATATGTGGCCAATGGCCATATCTATCACTACACTCTGAAGGCCGATGGCTCCCATATCTCTCTCCTCTATGATATGAAGATGAAGATTTGTGTTTCCATGTGTGACTCCTTGATATGATCATACCCTGGGGATGCTCTCAGCCACTCTATAGCTCAACTATCAACTTCTCCTCTTTTTCTCTACATAATCTCAGCTCTCCCTAGATGCATGCAAGGATATTGGCATGTCTGTCGGGATATCTGTGAATGATGGAAGAAACTCACTTGTGGGCTGGTAGTCAGTAGGATATAATTTATTCTTGAGAACCTCAGATACAAAGCTCCTCCACTCCACTACGATACTTGTAGAATGAAATTTTTTATTAGTCTAGTGTCCTATATATCTCAAATCAAATCACATATTCAATCAGATTTGATGTTTCATACCTAGGTCTCCCTCTTGGACATCACTAAAGTGTCTAAATGGTGGGGGCATGGAGTGACTACTCTCTCCATGCCTACTATATCTAGGTCTCTATGGTGGTATCTTTGTGTGGGGCTATGGGGGCTATCATGATCTCAATGGTGATGCATGAGTAATAGGTATATCTACACCAGTATCACCAGCTGGGGGCATGTCCTGAGCTCTCTCTTTGGCTCTCTCCTCTTCTCTATTTTCCCTCTCCTCCTCTACAAGATCTCCCTTAGAGATGTTCTCTTCCTCATCTCTGTCATCCTCATCCTCCTTAATGACACCACTATCCCAGTGTGTCCCCTCTATAAAGCATGGATCACCTATGGGATAATCCTCAAGA
Source organism: Chamaecyparis obtusa (assembly GCA_027943335.1). Taxonomy (NCBI): domain Eukaryota; kingdom Viridiplantae; phylum Streptophyta; class Pinopsida; order Cupressales; family Cupressaceae; genus Chamaecyparis; species Chamaecyparis obtusa. The sequence continues at coordinate 23,283 of BSBK01005666.1, forward strand.
AAGATAGGATGGATCACCTACAAACTATAGTACCTGATGTAATCTTGGCTCATGCCTGAATAGGTCACATCTGATGGTACCTCTATGTCCTTTGTCTCCTCTACATTTCCATCCTCTATGTTTTCTATCGATGGTTGGTGCATGGCACCAAGTCTCTGATAGTATCTTGTTAGATGTACATAGCGAGGTATTGCTTTAGGGACTCCCTATAACAAGTCGAGATGCCTCATCACCCAATCATAATAGTAGGGAATCATTATATGACTCTGATGACCCTCTAGCAGCTTACACTATTGTGAATGTCTCATCTAGAAGTAGGGTCTCCATATCACATCAATACTCACAATGTAGTCTAGATGTACTCTCCAATAGAGAATATCTCCAAATTGGAAAACATCTCTTAAAGGATATGTGAAGGTTCTCATTGTGCTTGCATCTACCATCACTAGAACTCCCTATGGACATGTAAATGAAAAATGCACAAACATCCAAATCTGTAGGAGAGTGCATATCGAAAAACTCTTCCTTTGACACCTCACTAGTTGACCTAGCTCATGGTATAGTTGAGCTAGCATGCTACAACCCCATTAGAACATTGTCCTCTCTCTCTCCATCCTCTGTATGAGATGTGTAAGAGGTGAACAAAATATAGTACCCTTTGAGTTGGGTAACACAACCAAGGCTACTATGCAAAGGATCACCTTCCATACTAAAGGTGTAGCACCTAACAATATGGATTATAATAGGACATGATTTGAATGGGTCTGCATCTGTGGCAGCCATCCTGTACAATACTCTATGTCTACATGGATCTCCTCACAAGCACAATGTGCTCTAGGTCTGATGGTTTCACCTCGGACTAGAAGTCGCATGATCCTATAGAAATCCTCTAATGTCACTGTAATCTCACCAAAGGGAAGATGGAATGAGCATGTATCCTCATCCTACCTCTCTATCAGAGCCGATAGCATGGCTAGGTGTAGTCTAATCTATGGAAGGACTAATACCCAGTATAGTCACACATCCTTCAGTAACTGCATCTCCTCATCCTAAAGCTCAGATAGTCTCTCTCTCACCATGACTAGAAACTCTCCAAAGGGATGCTCTCAAAAATAGACCAAGTCCTGCAAGCATAAACAAACATCATATCAATCATCTACACCATCAAATCTAAAAATCTAACTAGACTAGGTCAAAGTCAACCTCAAGTAGGTTAAGGATGACCTTACTAAGTCAATGTCAACTTTTCTAGGTTAGGGTCGATCTTTTTTGGTCAAGGTCGACCTCATCCTAGAAACATGCAAAAACCCTCTAGTCAATGTCAACTTTCATGGGTCAAAGTTGACCTAGATGGGTCAAAGTTGACCTAGATGGGTCAATGTCAACCTAGATGGGTCAAGGTAGACCTAAGAGGGGTTAATTCAACCTTGCCTATAAAAAAAAAGAATTTGGAAGGTACAAAAGTAGACAATAGAAAACTCACCTCAGGTAGTGACTGTCTGGTAGCCAGGCTATGTCTTAGATGCTCCAATCATGTCACTCAAAGTTCCTCTCTTCTCGACATCTTGCTTCCTCATTCTGAATCTACAAATGGTAAGAATGAGTAAGTATTTCTTTCTTTTCCATATTTATAAGTTCAAATTAGGGTTTTATTAGGGTTTGTTTTTGAGTTTTCTCAGGGTAAACTTGAATTTCCCTTCTTATGCATTTAGATAGACATCCACTCTTTTCATCATAACTTGAGTTCGGTAACTCTATTTTTAGTGCCATTAGTAGCATTGGAATTGTGATTCAGATATCTAAATCCTTGAACTTATTTAGGAAGGTTAGGAATCCTTATAATTGGTTTAGGAAAGGACTTTTCAACACACTACATATCCACTATATAGAGTTTTTCTTATCACCCTATTTCACCCTTCCAAAGTAGAAAGCCGAAATAGGGGGGCATAATAAGCTCTATGTACTTCTCAAATTGTCATAGAGTAAGCCTTAGGTGATTTATAGATATTCACTAAGCTTGTGTGTTGTACGTTCTAATATTTTTCTATAGGATCTTTAAATCAAGGACTTGGCTATATCCTTTTTTTTATTTAATATAATATTTTCTTACTTTAGCTTGCATATTCACGTAGTATCCTATATAAGCTAAAGTGGGGGATAAATGTTTCATCTTAAAATGGAATAAATTTGGCATTGATAGGTTTAGCACCCTTTTTTAGTACATTTATCATGATAGACTTTCATTTAGGATACATTCTGCACTTGATTTCTTTATTCTAGGTGAAATTAGGGTTAGGATCCCAAGGATTCTCCTTAACTCCCCTTTTCCATGGCTCTATTTTCTAGGTAGGACTTAGAAATAGGTCCTCCTAGCCTTCATCTCAATCATCATAGGATTTTGTGCCTCTCCTTGGCATTCTATCCCATCTTGGCATCATTTCTAAGTCTCTGGGCATCCCCGGGACCTCCTGTCCTGATTTTGGATAGATCTAGGCCCACTAGGTCAAAGTTGAAGTTGACCCTAACATAGGCAAAAGTAGACGTCAAACCTGACCTACATTATATTCAATCTCATCCCTGACCTAGGTTAGAGATGAGGTCATCTTTGACCTCCTCTAGAATCTATGCCCCTTTTTTAGGTTTGGTCCCCATGAGCCCCAAAATCAATGTCGAGCCCTTAGATCTAAGTGTGAAAAGGTTTTAATTTGAAATTCATTTAATTTTTTTCCCTCCTTAATTGTTTATTGTGATTGGACCTTAATTCAAGGTGAAATTTGAATTATGGGTCTTCACATTGCTCTAGGAGCCTCACCTTGAAACCTCTATATAAAGACTCTCATTTGCATTCATTTTCACCAAGCAATTTCATGATCAAGTGCTCTGAAGGAGAAAATTTCATGAGCACAGAGATTCAAGTATGAAAGCAATGGTGAAGTGAAGAGGCAAGATTGCAAGAGGATGATATAGAAGATTAAGCCATTGTTGACATCAATCATCTTTATGAACACACCTTGTGAACACATACTTGGAGCAAGAGAGAGATCCTTTCTTGCTTGATCCACCATTACCAACATTCAAGAATTCAAAGATGCAATCATGGGGAAAAAATTATATATTGTGAGTTTGGTAGAAGTACTTTAGCCTTGGGGGCTTGGTATGCTTTTCTATCTTATTCAAATATATGCATTGTTGTCTCATACATATTCATGCTAGGATTTTTGATCTAGAGGATTAGATCTTGGCATTACACTTTCAATACAAACACACACACATTCTATTTCAATCATCTATTCATGGAGGTGGAGATCACCAAAATGGGGGTTTGATTAAGGGAAAACCCTATATGGCCACCTCAAAAACTACCTTTTTCAGATATCTACAGTCATTATTTTGGGAATTAGAGGACAAATCTAAGTACCCTTTTTGTTGAATTTCCAAGATCCATGAACAAAGTCAAAATCAACCTTCAGAATAAAAATGTAGCCTTTGACATTTTATTGGGGTCAAAGACTACCTACAATCAAAAAGACTAAAGTTTTCTAGGTTTTCTCTATCATGACTTCCTGGTCCCGGATCTAGTTCCAGAATCTTCTAAAACTCTGCAAAAGCTTTAGAAAATAGGTATTTGTCAATCTATTTCATGATGAGGTATGTATCTTGACCTAATTAATTTTCAACTATTTATTTATTTATTTATGGTATTCCAATTCAAAACAACAATTACAAATGAATAGTGTTGAATGTTAGGTGCATTGTTAAGCCTCCATTTTTAACACTATTCAGAAAATAGGACAAATGAACTCATAAAAGAAGCTCATCAAATAGACCAAGCATTATACTCACAAAGTACTCAAAAATGGTCAAACAAAAATAGAAGAGAGAATAAATGTTTTTATTGTAAGAAAAAGGGGCACACAACATGGATTTTAAGAACTAGAGCTAGTGATGTTCTTAGAGGAAAACTAAAAGAAAAATTTGAAGAAGGCAATGTTACATGCATTGAAAATGAGGACAAATAAGATGATGGAGAGGTTGTTACTGATTTTCAATCTCTTGTTAATTATAATCTTGCGCTTTGAAACTTTTGCATTTGGAGGTTGGCAGCATCAGAGGATGGAGGAATTTCCATTATCTCAAGTTAGCTTCTCGATTTGAGATGGTGTTCTGTATGAGAAGCATTTTTGACATTTTTTGGTTTTGAATTTTGTTTATCCTTCTAATGCTGACAAGATTGTAGAATACATACATTTTGAAGCTTTATTTTGGAGACAGGATTGGGATGATATTTTTCTCAATATGGATTATTGTCCAGCGAGCTTCAAAGTATATGATCGAGAATTATACCCTTTCATGGTGACTAGACAATGATAGAGATATGTAACATCTCTTAGGGATCATTTTTGAATAATTCAAGACTTTTTAACCTCATATTTTGGGAGTGAGGGCTTAAGAACATAGCTCAAAGATAAACTTTTCTAAGGGTGAAGAGACAACTTGATGGATCCTTGCATCATTCAGGATTTGTTTTTTGTTTTTTTTTAAAGCAAGTTCTTTCAACTGGAGCTTTGAACTAGTGGGGTCACATTAAGGGGTACCCCATCCCCAATGATAATGTGGCTATGGAGGCCTAGACACCTCCTAGATACACCTATATTTGTACTGCCATGACCACCCAATCAATTGGCCACCTAATCACTCCAACATAGCCTAACACCTTATGCCTCCCTCCTCACATGCCACAACACCTTATATCTCCCTTGTCACCTACTGTGTGAGTAGAAACCATGACCACCAAGCATCATATTTAGCCTAATTTTTCCCTCCTTACTTATCCTAGTAGTTGGGACCACTCATCCTAATTAGACCACCAAGCTTACAACAGAATGGGCACCTATGCGCTAGAGGGCTAGCAAGCGGAGAGGGATGCGGGGGGAACTCTGCCTGTATCCTTAGGCATGTTGTATTCTCTATACACCATCCACCCTATCAACATCTATGTTGTAGCCAACCATCGATTAAACCTCATGCCCAAAAATTTTCCATCCACTATGAGCGATGTGCTGGAAATTGCTAGGGAAAGGGAATCGAACACTTCCATGCTACTCGATCATAACTTCCACCATCTGTACCATTAGCCTCCCTGATAGATTTTCTTGTCCCTCCATGAATTTGAACCTAGGATGACCCTATGTACAATGGTTCACAATAGCCATTGCATTGTGAGCTCATGCTCATGATTCAGGATTTGTTACTTCAAAAGAAAATTTTCTAAGAATATTTACTCAAATTATTTAATCATTATGTTTTGTTATCGGGGGTCCCTAGGTAAATGTGAGTATTATCATTCAGGAATTATGTATTAAGGGGGGGAATGTTGGTGTAATACATTGTATTTTTAACCGCTCATAACCAATATTTCCATTTACATAAGAGGTTAATAGCTATTAGTTAATTGTTTCCTACATTATAAAATATTGCATTCAATGATTAGTAGTATATTGAATATTTTATATTTGACATGTACCTATCTTACTAAGATGGAGAGGTGATTTTCAAGATAAATTCAGAATTGTTGAATGAGAACCTTTCTAGATTATTATTTTTTTTGTCAAAATTGGGTGATCCACTATAATATTATATTAATAAAAACTAATTCAAAAGCTCAACAAGAAAGAATCAGGAAGAAAACCTAGAATCGTCACTGAATAAAAAAAAAATTGATTCATCAAATATTTACATACTATGTCTAATTTGAAGGTGTAAAAAGAAGTTGATTTTGTTATGTCTATTGAGCATTCATGGTTGTCATTAGTATCAAATGTTATGAAAGATATTGATCTATCACTTACATTGAGAAAATCAGTAACTAGAAGTAAGAAAGACTAGTCGGTAAAGCTTACACACCGAGCATCAGATAGTTTATCAAGCACCAATAGACATCAACATTGATAGATAGTAAACATCGAACATCATAGTATACACTGAGTAGTTTATACAATGTTTATAGAGGATCACAAAAAATGGCATAGTAATCTAAAATGGCACATTCTTCTATGCAAATGGTTAAAATAGATCAAAAAACATTTTACCAAGATTGCGGAATATTTAATGCTATGATATTCACTAAAAGCAATGTATATCTTATGTAATAATCTGATCTAGGTCATTTTTGTACACCATATATCTTAGGGTTGTGATTAGGTTGTGTAACTTAATTTTCTTAAAGCAGCAAAAGCTGATCATTATATAAATGTATGTTTACATCATTTTTGGTGTGAAGTGATGTGAGAAAAGATATATGTATCAAGGAGAACTTGAAGTATTTTCCTAACTTCAAGTCTATCAGTTAACATAGTAGATTGCAAAAAATATCAGATTAAGCAGAATCAGAAAAGGCTACCGAGAAGATTTAGAGAAGAGATTCATCACAGTCAAGGTGATATTTTGTCATAACTTATAGATCTGTATCAAACAATTGAGTTTTCAATTAGCATATAATTGCCTATTGCTTTCTAACAATTGTTATAGAGCTTTTGGATAAAATCTCTTAATAGAGTAGACTTAATAGTCTTATGTAAATCTCTTAACTAAGTGTACACTTCATTAGTGTTGTTAAAATCCTATAACTAGGTAGATCTACCTGATCTAATATGTTACTCCTAACAGGGTAAGATCACCAGAAGTGATCAAAACTTGTAGCCCTAATAGGAAAAACTTTTCTATCAGCAGTAGTGAAGAATTTGTGGGTGTCATCCCCACGACAGTTTTTACCTTCTAACAAGGGTTTTTGCATTACCAAAATACTTGTGTTATGTGATTGCTATTTGATTTCATGTTGTTTACTTTCATAAGTTAAATAAATGATTGATACATGCAATTAGATACAAGTTATTTTGCAAAGGTTATCACTGTTTACAGTCATAGATCTAAAAGGTTTACAAGTAAAGTTTTTGAAGGCACTGATTCACCCCTCCCCTCTTAGTACCTATCTCTCCTAATTCCAACAATTGGTATCAGAGCTCAGTTCTCTTGTTGAATAGTTTAACCACTAAAGGGTAAAGATCTAAGACATGTAGAGATATAAGCTTGATAAGACTATTGAGAATTAGAAGATATAAATGCAGATGTTTGTTGAATAGTATAAGAAAGCTAAGGAAGGACTAAAGATATTACTGGTTGAAAGAAAGAACCTAGCTATTCTACAAAATGAGATCAGTTACCATGAAGAATCCATTGATGAAATGTTTGAGCATATTGGATCTAGTTCTAGAAGCATCTCTAATAGATCTAAAAATATAATCACTGATTTATTTGAAAAGAATCAACATTTAACTAATCAAGTGAAAGCACTACAAATCAATCAAGAATCTTAGATGGTGAGAATGGTAGAAATAATGAACAATGCTAGATAAGCCAAACAAGTAAGGAATTTGGCTAGTGATGACCGAAGATAGATGATTGAACAACTTCAAGCTACAGAGAATGAAATATAGAGACTCATTGATCAGCACTTCCATGTATATAGTCAAATGATGACTGTGAATCAAGAAGTCAACTAAGTGAATGGAGAATTGTCAAGAAGACTAGAAGATGTTGCAAGACTCAGAGAGGAGAATGAGAAGCTAAGGAATGAAGTGAAAAATCAATAGCAACATAATGAAATGATGAAATTGGTTGAGGATAGTTCAAAGAAGATTGATGACTTTCTGACTAATCAAAGAAGATTTGGGAGTAAAGCTGGTATAGGCTACACCAGTGAAGGAGAATCATCACAACAAGTTGAACAAGTCAACAACAATCAAAATCAAATACCTAAAGCATTGGCATGTTATCACTATGGAAAACTAAGACATACATCTAATGCATGTAGAAGCAAAGCACAAGGTAAACCTCTTGTCACTCCTAAGTTTAATGGATATTGTTATTACTATGGTAAGTTTGGACATTCAACTTATGAGTGTAGAGTTAAATAGAATGATATTACTAACAATACCACTATGGAGAAGATATGCTATAGTTGTAATAAACATGGATGTACTGCACGAGAGTGTAAGGTGAAGCAAGTATGGACTCCTAAGTAGAAAACACAGTGAAAGCCTTATCAACCGAAGAGACGAGGTAACTCTTATGTTTGGGATTATAAAACTTGGGCTAAATTTACTACTTGTGGTAGATATGGACACATTGCAAAAAACTATTACAAAAAGAGTTGGATTGGACAATCAAGAAATTGGTCAAGCACTGGAATGGAATGTATGCACTTCGATAGAGTCCATCATTTAAGCAAGGACTACAGAGACAGAGCACTAGATGAAAATCATGTTTTTGAGAGTGGACATAGTATTGCAGATACCATGAAGATAAGGAACACTATGTGGAAGAAGGCATCTAATGAGAATGTTGAGTCAAATAATACTGTCAGTGAAACCTCATCCACTAGATTAGGTGGCATCAGTACGTCCACTTAAGATGATATAGGGATGTACAGAATTGAAATTTCAAAATGATCATATTTTACATACAGTTCCTTATATATGACATACAAATACCAAATCTACATGAATAAAGATGCATTATGGTTTATGTGTTATGAGCTAACAATGTTATATAGTCAATAAAAGAGAGACCGAGAGTTGGTTACCCATCGGTAATCACTCTACAAGGTTAACCAGAAAACATTGCAAACTAAAAAAGAAATATTGTATTAATTGAGTGGATAAAATTTATATTTGTCACCGAGCTAACAATTGTTTCATACCAAAAGTTAGGTCAAGCATTTATTGCATGAAAGTTTGAGTGAGAATCTCAAAAATTCTATAAATATATGAGAAATGGAGTTCATTTGTACATTGTGATTTCAAAGAGAAAAGATTTGACATAGAAGAGTTCGAGCTAAAAGATCTTCAAAAGGATTCAAGGCTAATGTAGATCAAACTGACAACACTCTTCGATGATTCTGTGTACATTTTCTATCAAACACTTTATTTACCTGCTACTAGCCAAAACCCTAAATCAATTTATGGCATCGACATCATCTACTAGAAAATCACAAAGTGTTGAGGAAGAAGTTAATCTAATTGTAATGGAAAATTTTGATGAACCTAAGTTCAAGCCACATCCTAAGGTTGTAGTACAAACAAATATAATGGGTTCTTTCTCAATAATACCATATATAGTTTTATTGAAAGAAGATGTAAGAGTGTATATTCATTGCAAAATTGGAGAAGTGGGAGACTTTGAAACTATTGCTGCATTTCAACTACTCTATGGTACAGATGGAAAATTGAAACTAGAATACAAGAAGATCAAGAAATCAAGGTTAGCATGTATCACATACTATCTGTAATCATTTAAGATAGATTGGATAAGAATTGTATTGAGTAGGTATCATGATGGAAAGTTCTAGCTGGATAAACCAATAGAGATCACTAAGAAAATGATGAGTAGAGTTACTGGGCTCCCTATAACTGACAAGGAAAAAGCTTTCCACAGTTCATCATGACTGGATGGTGAGAATAACACTAGAGCATAATTGGATAGTTATGCACTGAATATTTTAGTAATTAGAGACCCAGTAGTTAAGTTTGCAACACATGTAATTAGGTATAAGATATTTCAATCAAGGAGACTCAATAGTGTACCCTACAGTGCAGTAGACACGAAATATAAAATTATGGAGAAAGGTCACCAGGTTGATCTTGTCAAGGGATTGTTACATCAACTATAGGAAAATATGAAGACAATAAGATCAAAGAAGTCAAACACATGTAAGTTTGGTTTGCTACTTGTGTGTATATTTCTCTTCATACAAAAGTTTGTACCTAGTGTCAGTAAAGTGAACTGGACAATAGATAAATCTATAACTGCATAGATTATCAAGATGATAAATAAATTAGGAAACAATCTAAATATAGTATTGGGTGCATACTTCAAAGAATTTTAGACCAAAATGCATCAAAGAAGTATAATTCCAAGGGAATTAGTTGAAAATTTTGAGATGGACATTTGTTTTTTAGTCGACATAGATCATTCAATGATAAAAGTAGTTGAACCTAGAGTAAAATGGTTGGCACCAATGAATTATGAAATGAATCATGATTTCACACTAAAATCTATTAATACACTACTTGCATTACCAAAAGACCCCATTGCCACTAGGTTCAGAACATATGAAGAGGCCAAATCTAGAATCACTACAGGCATTGAGATCAGTAAAATGTGTAGAAAGGAAAAGAAAATGAGAAAATGTATTATTGCTAGATATGGAGATGTGTTTGAAACACTTGAGGAGACATCAATTGAATAGGAAACCAAAGGTTAGGTAATTTTATTTGACAAGCCATATGATAGTGAGGAAACTAAGTTAGATGAAGAAAAATATCCCACACCGGTTCCTCCACCTAAAGTTCCTATGAAGAAGAAGTTACCAACACAAGAAGGAATGAGGATAAGATCATCAATTGCAACTTCACAACCTAAGAAGAAAGAATAAAAAAAGGTACTAAAATGGAAAGAAGCTACACCAACTAAGACTTATGCAAAGAAAGGATCCAAGGTTGTAGCTAAAGCACCAAAGAAAAGGAGAAAACTAATAAGAGGTAGAGAAGACCTTGAGGATACTAAAATTGAAGATGACAAAAATCAATTCAAGGTGGCCAATAACAAGGTAAAATCAATAGATGAAGTCATTGAAGATATACTTGAGAATGAAGATCTTATTGATCTTGAAATAGGTAGATTTAACAAGATGTCAAATGAGGATCAAACCAAGATGGAAGAGGAAGTCATCCAAATGATGATAAAATTTAGAAGAGTACCATTCAAATTTTCTTGTTCATTAACGAAGGAGTTGGATGACAAGATAAATAAAAAATGGGGCTATGCACTTGAAACTGAGAAAAGAAAGAAAGATCTCTAGTTCAGGCTTCTCCACATCTAAGCCTAGGAGAGCTTGATGAACTCATGGCTAACCATCAACAAATATTTTCTATAAAGAATCGAGCCATGAAAATACTAGATGAGAACATGGTAGATGTAGAGGAGACTAGCGATTCCCTATGGAGAGAAATCATTAAGGAAAAAGAACAAGCTGAGCAAAAACCATACTTAAATCTATCTAAGAAGAGATGAAATTCTAAAGATAAAGGTATTTATATTGATGATGGCATAGCACAGAAGTCAAAGGATTCTGGTATATTAGTTATCAAGGTAATTGATATCACTGAGAAAAAGGAGGAAACAAGTATTTCATAGGATGCACCAGATAAAGTAGAAATCCCAATGAAGAAGAAAACCAATGATGATGTACTCATTGAGGACATCGCAAATGGTGATCCTGATGACAAGGATGATGAGGATGTAAGTATTGCACACCTAAACACTCAAGATGAAGAACAAGTCATAGAGTGTGCATTTACATCACTACTAAGTGAGCTTCCTATACTAGCAGAAGTAGTAGAAATCATTTTGTTATACACTAAGTTTGCACCTTTGTCTCAAGCTCTCTTGGTCTTGATAACTCAATATAACATGAGAATCATCTTCAGGTTGTGGGACCTTTGCTAACTGAGATGAGACCTCCAAGTTCTAAGCTGGTTCCTCTTGGATAATCACCTTAATTTGCTTCTAGACATGAAAGTAAAACTTTTGGAGGGAAAGGGATAGAAGGTGTTGGTTGTTCCCTTTGATCTTCAAAACTTGTAGATTTATACTTTGATGGATAACTATAATGAAACTTTGACTCTATCACCACTCCAAAGTCTACAAGGAAGAGAGTCAATTAACAAGGATCAAGGAGATCCTCCTACACTTTGAGCCTCAATGCTTAGGTGGGTGTACCCTTGACTCACTTCTTCAAAGGAGTCTCTAAACAATATATAACTATACCCTTTACTATCTGATTGAAAGGTTTATCATTTAATTGTGTGTGTGTGATTGTTGATGATGGACTACTTCCAGAGAATGGATCAGTGCCTTATCTGAGGGTAGAGAGTCACTTAACAACCTATATCACCCTAAAACCTTAACTCAAACATATATAGACTTAGAGTAAGTGCTTTGCCTATTACTCCCCTCACTCACATACTAGGACATCAAATCCTTATCTTGCCATGAACTCACTAAGCTTACCTTAAAGTCTTTAATCCTAACTTTGTTAGGAACTCAAAGATAACCCCAAAATACTCTTTGTTTACCATATGCTAACCTACTTTGTGCAATCAACATATATGAGCTCAAGAGAAAAAAATAAAGACATACACCAATATTTGATTGGAATCCAAAATATTCTCACTAAGACTTGTAGAATCAATACATTACCAAGTGAAAAAATGTACAAAGGAAAAAAACCCTAAATCTAGGTTCTCCTTGTTCAAATTTTCACTATCAACAATCTGGGACCAAAACCAAAAGAATTGGAACCCCTGCAAAATCAAAAAGTCTGCAACTTATACACCCCTAGTCATCTTGGAAATTTGCAACAAGCTACGGATGACTAGGACTAAGGTTTCAACCACACAACCTACTCGAAACAATCATGAATTTAATTCAGGGGTGGGAAACACATCTAATCAAGGAAAGAGGAAATCCTAAACTGATCCTTAATTATGAAAGTCTTCTTTGCAAGTTCAAAGGATCACAAAACTAGGCTCAATAGGACACCCTGCAACATGCCTTGAGCCACAACTACAATGTACATGCTCTGCAGATGAGCACTAGACACCCTGGACCACACTGCAAATGGAAAACCAATCACTTCTCACCAAAAAGGGCCATTTCTACATTGAATTCCATAAAAATGGTACCCTCTATTGTTGGAAACTCTTAGAAATTCAAATTTGAATCTCAACGGTTATTTCTTTGGTGCTTGCAGAGAAATGATGGCGAAAATTTAAACCTTCACCAACTTTAAGATGCAGTGGTCTGATCAATCTCCCTTCAAGAGTTTTATGTCTTTCCTTAAAAGTGGTCCCAGTCAGACTTAGCGAATTGGTGACAAAGAACCTTCACCAATTCATGAAACGCTTTGCTCCTTGGCTAAATAATTTAGCGACTTCCCGACTAACCTTTGCCAAATCGCTAAATAAACTAGCGAATCACCTTTTTTATGCATGAATGTGAGAACACATTGAATTTTGTCAGCACCACCAACTCTTTATCTACTCCACCAAACCTCAGACCCCACCTGGGCCCACCTAATGCCACATGTCACACAACCATTCACTGTATCCAATGAGTCACCTAACACAAGACCCACGGACCGTCAACCATTTTAAACACTACAAGATCAAATGGTTGTTGCATGATCACAAGGGGAAAGAATATTCCTTGTGATCACACACCAACCATAGATCTTGAATCTCTGACATCAGGCCCTACTTTATCTGGCAAATTGGTGACCAAAGAACTTTTGCCAATTCGCGAAATACTTTTTGTCATCGCCAAATCATTATGCGAACTAGTGACAAGAAAGAAATTTGTCGAGCTACTAAATACTTTATCACAACCACCAGAAGCACTAAGAAATTTTTACCAAGCCCACGTAGGAAGATCAATGGTCCTCACAAGATCTTAAGCCTCTGACACACTCGATGAGATTATATGCCATTCGTCGATTCACTGATAGGATCAGGACCCATTGACACATCCAAAAACTAGGTCCCACTGACAACAAGCCATTGTGAAAATACATGGATGAATAAAATAGCACCAACTATGCACACATGTCAACGGACCCACCTCCCTTCCCTATGAGAATCAACGACTATCACTACACCACTACATTAAAGGTTGAGCATGTTTCATTAATGGTATAAGGACAACCACAAGATTAAATGGAACTTTAATCTGCTTGAATGCCAAGAAGATCAGTCCCACCATCCATCACACTTGTGTAGTTAGGGAATGTTGGCAAACAGGAAACTGTGAGGTCAAAAACACATAGGGTTTTCACACAGACCGAAAACATCATGGATTTTCAAAAATACTATAGGTTTTCAACACTATGGTAGATTTTGAAATTGTTTCCTGTAGACCTTAGAACTTGAATATCTTTCTAAATTTTGTAATTCAGCATGTGCAATCTAGGCTAGAGCAAGGTGACACAATGAAGAACACAGGGCAAGACACCTAACAAAAACTTTTGCAGGGAAGAGGCCATTTTCATAGGATTTTTTCTATGATAGAAAAATGTCCTAACAGTGGCTCTAGTTGGGGATGCATGGCTCTTGTAGGCATGGCAAGAATTTCAGAATCACTGGTTAAAGTAGACCATCCCACTGGATAAAATTGTAGACAGGAAGGAACAAGTAGGGCAAGACAAGCAACCAGACTAAAAAATAAAAGACCAGGGCAAAACAAGGCAGGGGCAAGCAACCTATATATAGAGATCTACAAAATGTACAACCCTAACTACTATTCATGGAAACCAGAGTACTTCAAATGAAGTACTACTTCAAGAATTGTCCATGAACTGGCAACTCTTGAATATCACCATTAAAATCCTTGATGATGTAGGAATCTTGGCCCCATCTCTCATGAATTAGTTATGGCCCTAACTAGATGGGATCAAATTTACCATGCTTCCCCTTATCCTCCAATCTGGCATTCCAAACTAACATCAAATCACCAGGTTCAAACTTCCTGTCAATAGTCCTTTTATCATATAAATTCTTAACCTACAACTACAATTTGGCATTCCTTGCAACTAATTCTCTTCTAGTTTCATCCGACCTAATTAGGTCCTCAATTCTCAATTGCATTTCATCATCGATGTCATCATCATTTAACTGCACAAACTTGTACATCTCCAATAAGTTATTCTGAGGCATTCTAGCATGAATTCCATATACTAAGTCAAATGGTGCACAACCAATTGCCCTCTTCATAGTTACCCTATCAGCCCATAAAGCTAATGGCAGCTTTGAATTCCATGCCCTCTTATTTTTCTTAAGGATTCTCTTCAAGATCTTAATTAGACTCTTATTAGTAGATTATGCCTGACCATTTCCTTATGGATGATAAGGTGAGGAATTAGAAATCTGAATTCCCAAACCTTTGCAAATGTCTTTATATTCGGCAGACCTGAAGCACATAGAATTATCACTCACTATCCTCTCAGGGCACCCAAACCTTGTAATAATATTATTCATCGAAAAGTTAATGACCACCCTGCGAGTTGCATTCCTTGCAGGTATAGCTTCTACCAACTTTATAAAGTAATCAGTGGCAAGTAAGATCCATGAATGTCCTCCACTTGACTTGTTTGGTATCTCCCCTATGAAATCAATTCCCCATTTTTGGAAAGGAGCTTGAACTTCTACTGGCTTTAATGGTACATTACTTGAAAACTTAAGCTTACCAAAGAACCTTTGACAAGCATCACATCTCCTTACCAACTATTCTGCATCCTTGAAGATTGTGGGCCACCAAAATCTTGCTCTCAAGATCTTATGAGCAGTTGTTTTACCCATATAATGTCCACCACAAACTCCCTCATGCATCTCCTTCAACAATACATTAGCTTGATTCTCATCTACACATTTCAACAGTATGCAATCCAAATTTTTTCTATAAAACTTACATTTCACAATTACATACTTGATGGCCTGTAACTTCAATGTCCTCTTTTGATTATCATTCATACTACCTGGACACCTCATGTTTCTCAAATAGTAAATAATATCCTAATACCAAATACAATCATCCATATCACATGTATAATCAATTTCAGAATGATTTACCTAGTTTGCGTCTAGATTGGATTGAGCCATCAATTTTACCAATCCTTGACCTCTAACCAACTTAGTGATTTGGATCTCAACATTGAATTCTAGGATCCTATTGATCCATCTACACCTTCTTCCAAACACCTCTTGCTATGATAAAATATCCTTCACAGCCGCACTTGGCACAAAAGCAATCACAACTGCTCCCATCAAGTAGCACCTAAAAGCCTTGATTTCTTTTACAAGTGCATAAGCATGTTTCTCATTTATGTCATACTTTAATTCTATAGCCTACAAAGATTTACTAAAAAATGCAATAGGCTGCTCAAAACCATCCTTATTTTCTTGTAACAAAACTGCAGCAATAGTATGAAAAGATGAAAAGGAAAAGATATGCATTGGGACATTATAATCAGGTGCCATAAGCACTAGTGCATCTTTGATAGACTTCTTGATATTTTTGAAGGCCTCATCAGGCTCACCCTCACAATTGATTACAGATCCCTTCTTCAACATCTTGGAAATAGGTCTAGTAACCTTTGCAAAGTTTTTAACAAACCTCCTTAGAAAATTGACCTGACCAAAGAAGGACTGAATCCCTTTAACATTCTTTGGTCTCTAAAATTTATCAATGGCTACTACCCTCTCAGGGTCAATTCTCACTCCTTGCTTCCCAACTAAGTGGCCAAGCAACTTACCTTCGGTGACACCAAAAGTGCATTTCCTTGGGTTCAAAGAAATGCCAAATTCCAAGGCCCTCACAAATATTTTTTCCAAATGAGCACAATGGTCCTCTTCCCTCTTGGAATAGGTAGTTAAATCATCCAGATACACAACAAGCAAAGCATTGATAAAATTTGAAAAGGCAACATCCATTGCCCTCTGAAAAGTAGCACCAGCATTTGTGAGACCAAAAGGCACTATCACATAGACATATGTTCCCCAAGGTGTTGTAAAGGTTGTCTTGAATTGTTCTAATTCCTTGATAATGGCCTGATTGTAGCCAGAGAAACCATCCATCATTGACATCAATTCTAATCCGGTTACTCTCTGCAACATAGCCTCCATATTGGGCAAACAATAATTATCTTTCAATGAGCTGATGTTCAAATTCCTGAAGTCCACACAAAGCCTGATGTCACCATTCTTTTTTCTTACAGGAACAAGGTTTGACACCTAAGAAGAATGCCTTATAGGCTTGATAATGCCAGCATCTCTCAACTTCATTAATTCTTCTTGCATCTTGGGTGCTAATGTAGGATTAATAGGCCTTTATTTTTGCTGGAAAGGTTTAGCATCTTCTTTCAATGGAATAACATGCTAAAATAAATCCTCTCTATAAACCTTTAGGTCATTATATGACCATGCAAAAACATGCTTGAATTTCCTCAATAATTCAATCAAAGGTCTCCTTACCTTTTGAGATATATCTCTACCAATGTATACTTTCTTAGGTACCTCATGTGATCCAAGATTTATCTCCTCAAGATCAGCATGATCTTCTCCTTTGATATTCTTTTGAACTCTATCTTGGTTGTCAAAGATAGTCTCCAAAATAGCAATCCCCTTGGGCACCTTGTTAGTTCTAAGCTAAATGAACTCATTGCCTAAGACAACCTCCCTTTCTCCTACTGACTCAACCAAGGCTAAACAATCAAATTCCCTACCATGATATTGATCCTTGGAATCCATAAACTTCAAAATATCATTATCATCATCAAAAACTTGCCAATACTCAACATTATCTGGTATACTAGGCCTAGCCTAAATTTCAACTTTAGAGATACCAAAGAATGTGACATCATTGGGATTGACTACAATATTGGCTAACAAGTCAGCCACCTTATTGTTACTCCTATCCTTCCACTCAATATTGAAGGCATCAAAATGTTTGATCAAATCCCAAACTGCATTCCTATATTGTTTCAACCTTCTATTCTTGGAAGCATACACTGATCTAACTTGGGACACCACCAGCTTAGAATCACCAATAACATTTAGACATTTAATACCATGCTTTTGTGCCAACCTCAATCCTAACAACAAGGCCTCATATTCTACTATATTGTTGGTACAAAAGAAATTCAATGTGAAAGAGAACTTGTAGGTGTTTCCATGAGGAGAAATAAGTAAAATACATGCTCTTGCACCATCTTTGCAATTTGTACCATCAAAGTACATTACCCACAAATTACTCTTCACAAAATCAGCACCTACTTCAACAGAGATAAGTGACAAAATATGTTCATTTTCAAATACAGGGATCTCGACCCTAAAAGCATTAACATCAGTATCCACAAAACATGTAGTTTCATTATCTATGTTTCTCTCAATCATGTGGCATACTCTTGGCTCTCGTTAAATCTTGACAAACTGATCACCAATCTTGAAAGTTGCATAAGACAAATCACACTGTAAACTTCCACCCATGGTAGCACTCCACCTTCTAGATAGCAACATCCCATAATGAGGAGGGATATCCACCACTAAAACACTCATTGTTAGCTCCTTCTCTGGATATGCTGCCAACCTATATCGCATTGCATTGATAGTCCCAATAACTGGTACCTCCCTCTGATCCATTACACAACAGCTACCCTACACTGTATCAACTTTAAGGCCCACCCTCTCCATGATTTTGAAAGGCATGATAGTATTAGAGGCACCACTATCAATCATACAATTTCTTAACTTCATCCCATTCACAAGAACACTTAAGAAGAATGGGTCGATATTTTCAAGGCTGGCATTGATAGAACTGTCCAAATATATTAGAGGAAATTGAGACATAATTCCTTGAGCATCAACATCCTTCAAAGCTTTATCCTGAGATCCATTGCATGAAGTATTATTTGTGTGAGTATTACCAACCCATGCAATAGCTTTATCTTTATGTTCAGGGATCCTCAACAATTCTGACAATGGAACCTTAACTATAATTTGTGACAATACAGATAACATGTCAACAGGGGTAGAAGTAGAAATCTCAATCTGCACTACCTTAACATCCTTTTTCTTGTCTGACACATTAGGTGTACTGACCACCCTCACTTTTTCAATCCTAGCCATTGTGTTAACTAGCTTCTCAATCTCACTAGGGACCTTTTCAATTCCAACTCCCTTAGGCTCACAATGCTTACCTTTTACATTCTTGAATTTCACCATGTGATCAACCTTTGATTTGTTCTCATTAGGTTCTCTGGAGTTGGTACTCTTCATAAACATTCCTGCAGCTTTCTCATTTGTATTCCTTGCCACCATGCCTCTAGTTTGGACTTGGGCAATCATTTCTATAGTAATCGTATCCATCTCTTCTCTAGAAGGTCTTCTCAAATTTATTGGCTTGGGAGAAGAACTCATGTTACATGTTTTCTGATCCATGCATTCACCATCAGAAAAAACCTCTTGATGAAAAAGGGCCTGATTATGTCTCTTCACATTTACATCTACCTCTTCATCAAAATCAGAATCATCTTCATATCCTAGATATGAAGAATCCATGTTGCATCCAACATCATCTTGTTCTTCTTCTTGTTCTATCTCCTCATTGCCACAATCTTGATTTGTAGCCATAGATTGTGCAACCACATAATGCTCTACAAAATGAGGGGACTAGCATGCAACACACCAAGATATGTTCTCCATGACATTTATTAAAGCCTTATACAGAGGGTCAGGGACACCTTTGTCATTGTTTCCTCTTGCAGCAGGGATAATAGGCTTGCCATCCTTCCATTGGGTGTTGTAGGGGTAGTTCTACAGTCTATTCTATTTGTTGAAATTGTTGTTGAATTGAGGCCTTTCATTAGTAGGAGCACTGATGTTCCTATTTATAGATGCCTACAAATCTTTCAATGCATTAAGAACCTTATCCAATTTATCTTTGTCTTGCCTCCTAGATCCAACATTCTTATCATTTTCTTTCTTATATTTCTTGTCCCCAAACAACTTTGGGTCATCTCTCTTTCCACCCAATTTTGCTGATATTTTCATGTTGTTCTCTATATTGACAACAATCCTAAAACCATACCTAAGAGTTCTTGGTTCTTTATCCCTCCATAAATATCCCATCTTCCCATCAAATGCATTGAAGTATGTAGTTAGACAAACATTATCATCTAACCACATAACTTGGAACAACTTATGCATACCCTTCTGAAATCTAATGTTGAATTCAGCTGCAGACTCATTCTAATTTTTCTTTATGGTGTTGAATTCATTCAACATGAAACTAGCAATAGGCCTATCACCATACTGCTCTTTGAAACATTTCTCAAAAGAGTCCCAAGTATCAACGCATCTATCAGGAAGCCTTTTAAACCAATCTCTAGCATCCTCCATTAGAGATTGAAGAAATAGTTTCATGACTATATCCTCATGCTCTACCTCATAATCATTAAGCATATCAACAAATAACATAAGATGCTCTTCACAAGTAATAGCATTATTACCAGAAAACTTAGGTACCTTATCTCTAATATCATTTGGAAAACCATTTGGATAGCCAGGAATTCCATCAAAACCTATTTACCTATAGCCTTCTAGTTGCATAGGTCTTCTTTGAAAGCTCAAACTAGTGTTAACCCTAGGATCAACATTAGCATCTATATTTATTTGTGCATTTGACTGCTACCTAGGATCTGCACCTATCCTAGCAGATGAAGAAGGAAATGAACTAGTAGTATTACTAAGTGGAATAGTAGTAGTGATAGATGACATACCTGGTTCAGTAGCAGATGGGCCAAGAGCATTAGCTAAAGAAGCCCTCAAAAATTGGATCTTCCTTTTCTTTTCTGCAATGGAAGCCTCAACCTCAGCTCTCTCTAGTTCTCTTGCAAGGTCCTCATCTTCTTTTCTCCTTCTCTCCATTTCGGTGTCCTTATTTGAATTAGGTGGTGGGATCCCTGGTATTTTCATGGATTTGCTTACTTGGTCACCCACCATCTTTTGATTTCCTTTCTCATTAATGATAACAACAGATCTAGTGATCCTATGCTCATTTTTATCTTTAGGCAAAGGGACATAACTTTGCACTTGTCTAACCATAGGGCCCTCCCTATAAAATTCATGATCCTGAAGCAAGCACTCTTGCTCACTCCTCAAGGCATCAAGATCACCAAAAACATCATGCTGCAAAGTTCTAGGAGCTGAAGCAAGAATTTTGTTTCTCTCCTTCATTTCATTTATTTTTCTAAGAAGAGATTGCCTCTCTATCAAAGCATTCACCTTTTCAGTCTCTCTCTCCTCCTGTAATCTTTTATGTATGGCATCCTACTCTACCAACTGCAACCTTAGTGCATTCAAGTCATCAAGATCCACCATAATGTCATCAAAACTAGATGACACATCCATATCAGGAAGATTTTGATATGGGAAGTGAACTTGCCTATGTCTCATGGGTTCTCTTCTCAAATGATATTTATCAAGATCCAGGTCAACCTCTAAACCCATATCTCTATTTTATTCATTTTGACCTACAGGTAATGGACCTTTGTCCTAAAATGCAGCCTCGGGGGTGTCATAGAATCTCTCTTCATAGTGACCACCATCTAATCTAGAAACTCTATCTTGTGAACCATCCTTACTTGAGGATACATGTGGTACTTTGGCTCTAGCATTTTTTTGTTCTTTCATGGGAGATCTAGTAGACTCACCATTCCTTCTAATCCAACTCTTTTTTTCTTATCTAGGTAGCTTCTCCAAAGTTACCCTTGGATTCTTTCTAACAAAAGATCTAGTATTTCTCCTCTTATCCATGATTTATCAATACGCAGCATTGGTTCTAACCTTTGAGTCACCACCCACCTAGATGGGAAATCTGGTCAATAAGATTTTGAATAATTCAATATAACTACAACCAAAGACCTAACATATGCATATCTTCATAATCATTCTCCCCAGCAGAGTTGCCATTTTGTTGGTTGTTCCCTTTGATCTTCAAAACTTGTAGATTTATACTTTGATGGATAACTATAATGAAAATTTGACTCTATCACCACTCCAAAGTCTACAAGGAAGACGGCCAATTAACAAGGATCAAGGAGATCCTCCTACACTTTGAGCCTCAATGCTCAGGTGGGTGTACCCTTGACTCACTTCTTCAAAGGAGTCTCTGAATAATATATAACTATACCCTTTACTATCTGATTGAAAGGTTTATCATTTAATTGTGTGTGTGTGATTACTGATGATGGACTACTTCCAGAGAATGGATCAGTGCCTTATCCTAGGGCAGAGAGTCACTTAACAACCTATATCACCCTAAAACCTTAACTCAAACATATATAGACTTACAATAAGTGCTTTGCCTATTACTCCCCTCACTCACATACCAGGACATCAAATCCTTATCTTGCCATGAACTCACTGAGCTTACCTTAACGACTTTAATCCTAACTTTGTTAGGAACTCAAAGATAACCCCAAAATACTCTTTGTTTACCATATGCTAACCCACTTTGTGCAATCAACATATATGAGCTCAAGAGCAAAACAAAAAGACATACACCAATATGAGATTGGAATCCAAAATATTCTCACTAAGACTTGTAGAATCAATACATTACCAAATGAAAAAATGCACAAAGGAAACAAAACCTAAATCCAGGCTCTCCTTGTTCAAATTTTCACTATCAACAATCTGGGACCAAAACCAAAAGAATTGGAACCTTTGCAAACTCAAAAATTCTGCAACTTATACCCCCTAGTCATCTTGGAAATTTGCAACAAGCTACAGATGACTATGACTAGGGTTTCAACCACCTAACCTACTAGAAATAATCATGAATTTAATTTAGGGGTGGGAAACACATCTAATCTAGGAAAGAGGAAATCCTAAACTAATCCTTAATTATGAAAGTCTTCTCAGCAAGTATAAAGGATCACAAAACCAGGCTCAAAAGGACACCCTACAACATGCCTTAAACCACAACTACAATGTACATGCTCTACAAATGAGTAGTAGACACCCTGCACCACACTGCAAATGGAAAACCAATCACTTCTCACCAAACAGGGTCATTTATATATTGAATTCTATCAAAATGGTACCCTCTATTGCTGGAAACTCTCAGAAATTCAAATTTGAATCTCAACGGTTATTTCTTTGGTGCCTGTAGAGAAATGATGGCCAAAATTTAAACTTTCACCAACTTTAAGATGAAGCTGTACAATCAATCTCCCTTCATGGGCTTTATGACTTTCCTTAAAAGTGGTCCCAGTCAGACTTAGTGAATTGGTGACAAAGAACCTTCACCAATTCATGAAACACTTTTCTCCTTCACTAAATAATTTAGCGACTTCCTAACTACCATTCACCAAATCACCAAATAAACTAGCGAATCATGCTTTTTATCACGAACGTGCGAACACATTGAATTTTGTCGGCACTGCCAAATCTTTATCCACTCCACCAAACCTAAGACCCCACCTAGACCCACTTGATTCCACATGTCACACCACCATTTGCTGTATCTGCCAAGTCACCTGACACATGACCCACCGCCCATCAACCCTTTTCAACACTGTAAGATCAGATGGTTGTTGCATGATTGCAAGGGGAAAGAATATTCCTTGCGATCACATGCCAACCATAGATCTTGAATCTCTGACATTGGGCCCCACTTTATCTAGCAAATTGGTGACCAAAGAACTTTCACCAGTTCATGAAATACTTTATGTCATGCCAAATCATTACAGGAACCAGTGACAAGAAAGAAATTTGTTGGGCTGCTAAATACTTTATCACAACCACCAAAAGCATTGAGAAATTTTGACCAAGCCCACATAGGAAGATCAATGGTCATCACAAGATCTTAGGCCTTTGACATGCTTGATGAGATTATACGCCATTCGTCAATTCACTAACAAGATCGAGACCCACTGACACATTTAGAAACCAGGTCCCACTGACAACAAGCCATTGTGCAAATACATGGACAAATAAAATAGTGCCAACTATGCACATGTGTCAATGGACCCACCTACCTTCCCTATGAGAATCAACGGCTATCACTATACCACTACATTAAAGGTTGAGCATGTTTCATTAATGGTATAATGATAGCCACAAGATTAAACCTAACTTTAATCTACCTGAATGCAAAGAAGATTGGTCCCACCATCCATCACACTTGCACAATTAGGGAACGCTAGCAAACAGGAAACTGTGAGGTTGAAAACACATAGGGTTTTCACACAGACCAAAAACAACATGGATTTTCAAAAATACTATGGGTTTTCGACACTACGGTAGATTTTGAAATTGTTTCCTGCAGACCTTAGAACTTGAATATCTTTTTGGATTTTACAATTCAGCATGTGCAATCTAGGGTAGAGAAAGGTGACACAATGAAGAACACAGGGCAAGACACCTAACAAAAACTTTTGCAGGGAAGAGGCCATTTTCATAGGATTTTTGCTATGACAGAAAAATGGCCTAACAGAAGGAATGCTTGTAAGGGAAATGACTTCAAAGCAAACTACCTACTAGGTGATGCATCGAAACTAGGGTTTGGAGCTCAGGTCTAGTAGGTCACAACTTACTGAATAGGCTTGTATAAATATTTCATAAGAGGGCCTGAGGATAAGGCACAACTTATGACCTGCAAATAGACATTCACTTCTACAAATCAGTGTAGGATTGAGACAAGACTATTAATGGGGCTGAGGTATACCCACAAGAACATCCAAATCAGATCAAACGTAGTAACGCACAAAATTGTAGAAAGCAAGAGGGATCAGGAACCCTAAAATAATCACTGAAAACATGCAAATACTTTGATCCAATAAGAGATAATCCAAACAACAAAGCATAGGGACATGAAAGATTGTCACAAAATACCTCTGCAATATTTGAATCATCAATGGGAGAAATACAACTATATGAGCTAGAGGGTAGGAATGATACCACAGATGGCCTTTAAGAAAAGGTGAATTTTCTTCTACAAATTGTCCAACTCTTCTGAGCACTAAGGCTCCAAAAATACAATATATACATACTCTTTTGCACACAAGAAAGAGTAAAAAACCTAATTAGGGTTACAAGATTTTACATAAAATATTCAAACCCTAAGTCTTTCATCTCTGATCATAAATGTATCTCCTACAAAACATGGCCGATCAGATGTTCATGCCTGTACTATGTTGCCTGGAGACAAGCAACCTAGATTTACCCAACCTACTACACAAAAGTCTTTGCATGAATGCAAGAATGGTACCTCACAAGGATAGGACTCGACCCATGATGGTCACCCAGGCCTTCTCATCATCTTCCTTAACTGAAAATGTCCTACAAACATTAATCTCTCTGAGCTACCTCACTGTTGTATCCTATTAAATAAAAAACTAGAAAAAAACCCTTTACAGACATATTCAAATTTGAATACCAATGGCTAGCTGGTCATATTAAAACATGACCGTCAATACTTCTTCCTTCCTTGAAAACTAGTGGCTTAGATTAACCTGGCAACAGTTTATAAAAACCCTTGAATGGTCAAAAATCCATCTCAGATTGTTTGGAACAATGAGAATCGAGCCTTTTCTGCATGTTAGCACATTTGGACCCACCTTGAGCCCTTCTTCCTTTAAGTCATTCAGTGACTATGTGACTAAAGACCTCCTCTAAGTCACAAAATCCTTTCTTGCTCTAACAATTTATTTAGAGATTCAATGAACAAAGAGTTCGCTAAATCACTTACTTGTTTGGAGCACTGCCAAATCATTTCATGAATGAGCGAACATGTGAAACTCATTGGGACCCCCAAATACTCTATCAAACCTGGGCCCAAAATTTCCACTTGGCAATCTTTCATTTGCTCCAGCCACTTCGTAGGCACACACCTCATCAAGTCCCTCTGACACGGACCCCACTCAAACAAGATTCCAATCTAACAACTAGCACAAGATCTCATGGCTACAGAATATTCCTTATGCTCACATGCCCACCATAGATCTCTTTTAATCTGAACCCCCTCTGACACATTGGACCCACTGGAAATCTTTGTTAGCACCATGTGAACCAATTATATTTGAGCAAGTTAGCATACCTAACAAACAGACCCACGATCTACAGAAAGAACATCAAATGGTTGTCGCTAAACCATTGACTTAAAAGGTGTGCATCTTATCCTAGCAGTGTAGTGACAACCACAAGATCCTACTATAATTTAACCTTCTAAAAGGATCAGGACCCACTGACATGTTCTAGTTCATCACTATGTGGACCAATTAGATGTGAGCATGTCAGAAAGAAAGGACCCACCAAATGAAGCTCTGACGACAAATCAAGATCGACGACCGGTGCAAGATCTGATGCTTTGACACAAACCTATTTGAACACATGCCGGCCATAGATCTTGCTAACTGGGACCCTTGGTTATTTTAGACCACCAAAATATTTAAGTGACCACATGATTGAAAGGAAGCTAACCACCCACTAAATCATTGATTGTTATGGACTTAACCACTGTAATATGGTGTTCATAGAATTGCTGAATAAAAGATAATGCTACTGAAGAACTTAGCAGTCATGTGACTAAAGGAAGCTAACATTCACCAGGTCACAGGATATTTTGTGGTGACCAGGAAACAATCAGTGATTATGAGAATCACTATATTTGCTAAGTCATGAGAAGAAAAGACAACCACTGAAAAGAAAAGGAGAATTGGCAACTAGGCCAAAAGATTAAAGTGCACATGCCAAAAAGAGGACTTAAGTGGTCAAGATAAAGTAACTACAAATTAGAACAAAGGCTTAGGGTTTGCATGGTTTTTTTTTTTGGCAAAATGGCTAGTTTTATGAATTTTTGACCTATAGACGAGGAACTTAAATAATTTTTGGAGGCCAGGAAACATAACATGAGGCCATGAAATTTTGCAAAGTATTTGGTAGGGTCAAAATAGGGACCAGGGAATAGGTTTTAGCCAAATTACATGGACATGAAAATTAGGATAATATTTTGGTGATTTCTACTGTATGTCAGCCTACTAGACATGGAAAACTAGTGGCCTTGACATATCCATTGGGCATGGGGTCATTCTGAACACAAAACTTTGACAAAGGGACAAAACTGAATAACAAGATAAACTTGTGCATGAGCACTTCTTGGAAAGCATGAAAACTAGGCTAGAAAGGGAAAGAAAACAAGAAACACATATTTACAAGAATTTACAGGGAGGGATTAACCTCAAAGCAGGGCTTGAAGTGGAAACCATTGACTAAAATTGGTAGGGCATCTCCTTCTAGAGTTGAAACCTGAAAAGCACTAGTTCCCCTACACTCTATTATAACAAATGGTCCACCCCAAAATGAATCAAACTTTGTGTGCCTACCAGGCCTGGATCTGAACTCAACCCACTTGAGGACTATGTCTCCAACTTTGAAATTTTTGATCCTCACTCTTTTTTCAAAGCTCCTCTTTGTCTAGACCTGATGGGACTCCATATCTTGCATAGACTTATCTCTAATTTCCTCTAATTCCATCAATTGAGCATATTTGATCTGTAAGGGATCCTCTTCATCAAACAGGGCATATTGAGTAGCTAAGTCTAGAGTTGGTAATTCTATTGAAATGGACAACCTAGCTTATTTTCCATACACTAACATGTAAGGAGAATTACCAATGATTTTCTTTGGGGTAATTATGTCTAACCATAAGGCAGATCTCAGATTTGTATGCCAATCTCTCTGATTGTCTTGCATGGTCTTCTTGATTATCTTGATCAGATTCTTGTTTGTTGATTCTGCTAAGCCATTGCCTTGAGGGTAAAAATTTGAACTAGTATTTAGATAGATGCCATTTTTGACTACCCACTATGAGACTTTGAGGCCTATGAATGCTAAGGCATTATCTAAAATGATGGAATCAAGAGTGCCAAACCTATGAACTATGTCATCATAAAAACTCAATACAACACTCCCATTGCCCTCTTTTAAAGCAATTGCCTCTATCCATCTGGTGAAGTAATCAGTTGTAGTAGTTATCCATTTATGTCTTGTATTAGATGGAGGATTAATCATTCCAATAAAATCTATACCCCACTTCATGAAGGGTTGCTCTGTTCTGACTAGTTGTAGGGGCAAGGTTGCAAGCCTCTCTTTTCTTGCAAACATGGCACACTTGATGCATTTTCTGACATAATCATGACTATCCTTAAAGATAGATGGCCAATAGTATCTAGCCCTCATGATTTTAAAAGTAGTAGTCCTAGGAGAAAAGTGACCTCCAAAAGGTCCATCATGAAACTCAAATAGGACATCAGCTATCTTTTCTAAATCTATGCATCTCAAAAGGACACCATTCTAATCCTTTCTAAAAAGAACCTCATTTATTAGCACAAAAGGAATAGATTCTAACCTATAATACCTTCTTTTGGCTTAATCTAAACCTGCAGGACATTGTCCTATGTTTAAATAGTTGATCATATTAGGCACCCAGCTGGTTGCCTTATCTTGTTCTTCTATAGAATGCACCAGTAGAGATGCATCTATTTTCTCTAATTTTTTTGAACTTTCATCCTCTACCAAATTCTCATAAAGGCCTCTTCCTCTAACTAGCTTGGTGGTTTGGATTTCTATGTCATATTCCATCACCTTGGTGATCCAACCAACTCTTTTCTCATTTAGGTCTTTGGAAAGCAAAAATTCTTTGACACTTGGATGAGTAACTTTTAAATGTACCCCTATGAGTCAACAAATATCTAAAATTTTTGAGGCTCTTTACCACAACAAGCACATGTCTTTCTACAAAAGAGTATCTTTGTTCATATTCTTCTAAACCTTTTCTAAAGAAAGCAATGGGCTGCTCCAATCCATCTGAATTTTCTTAGGTCAACATTGCAGATATGGCATCAGGACATCCATAAGCATAAAGGATGAAATCCTTATTGAAATTTGCGTTTAAGAGGGTAGGAGCTTCTATTAGGGCCTCTTTAATAGCTTGGAAGTTGACTCTCCCTTCTTTGGTCCAACTAAAAGCTGAACTCCTCTTCAACATGGTTGTCAAGGGCTTGAGTAAATCTACAATGTTAGGCAAGAATCTCCTAACAAAATTAATCTTTCCTATGAAAGATTGGAGACTTTTCTTGTGATGTGGTAGGGGTAGCTCTAAGATAGCTGCAATTCTCTTAGGATCCACTATAATTCCTTCTTTGGATACTACATATCCCAATAATTTTCCTTCATGAACTACAAACACACATTTCTTGGGATTAAGAGATATCCCAAATTCTCTACACCATTCAAAAATCTTTCTCAAATGTTTGATATGATCTACTGCATACTTTGAATAGATATTTATATCATCCAAGTAGACCAACAAAAATTTGTACATTAGGCTCTTAAAGGCCATATCCATTGCCTTTTGAAATGTAGCTCCTACATTTGACAAACCAAAGGGCATCTTTTGATAAGCCATGGTTCCCCACTTGGTTGTAAATGCAATCTTATATTGATCCTCTTCATTTACTAGGATCTGATTGTATCCTGAATAGCCATCCAATAATGAAAATCTCTTAGATCCAGAGACACATTGTAAGATTTTTTCCATAGAAGGTAGTGGATGGTGGTCCTTTAGAGAGGCCCTATTAAGATCCCTAAAGTCAACACATAACCTTAGCTCCCCATTCTTCTTCCTAATAGGAACAAGGATGGAAACCAAACTAGTATGCTTAATGGGGTAGATGATACCACTTTCTATCAATTTGAGCACTTCTTTATGCATAAGTGGCTCAAGCTTAGGATTAACAAGCGTTTGCTTTTGCCTCACTAGTTTGGCATTTGGTTCTAACTCAACAGTGTGCTGAGCAAGGGAAGGATCAAATCCTTTGAGATCCTCATATTTCCACACAAAAATATCACTGAATTCTTTGACTAATTAGGTATAAGCTTGCTTTTCCAATTTAGTGTTCACTTTTCCAAATTGTAGGCTCCTACCTGGTTCCAACTCTAATTCAACACAATGTTCTTGTTGAACTACTAGGCCAGCTTTACTTTTCTTAACTCCATCATCCTTGTTGAAGACATTCTCTAAAGTAATAAGACCTCTAGGCATCTTATTGGATTTGAGTTGTATCACTTGATCACCATAGTTTTGTGATAGCCTATCTTGATTGTGTTCTGAAAAAACATCTTCTTCAACCAAGAACTACAGAATTTGTTCATCATTGTCAAACACCTGCCAATTGAAATCATTATCAGGAATAGAGGGTCTAACAATCACTTTGATATGCTATTGATCCACTTCTTTTGAAATGCTATTTGGGATGTCATATTGGGATCCAACAACAACTAATCTATTTGCATTTTGATTTAACTTTCTAGGGGTGGTAACAATATTGAAAGCATGGAAATCTTCAATTGTATCTCAAAATCTATTCTTGTATGCTTTCATGGTGTCATTCATGGTTTCACTTATGCCTCTCACTTGGTTGACAACTAACTCACTATCACGATAAAATTTTAAGGCCTTAAGCCCTCTTTTTCTAGCCCATTCTAGTCCATTGACTAGACTCTCATACTCTATAGTATTGCTAGTGTAGGAGAAACTAAATCTAAAGGTAGTATAATACCTTTCTCCTTTTGGGGACACTAACATAGCACCACCACTAGAACCATGTTTACTTCTAGCCCCATCAAAAAATAGGTCCCAAACCTGACTGCTCTGATCCTCTGAATCAGTATCCTCTTTGAGAAGGTTTGGCTCTATGACTCCACTTTCTTTTATTAAATAACTTCCCAAACCAAAATCCCAAATCAGATTTTCTTGGGCCTCTGAAGCTCTTTCATCTAGAAGAATATCATGGATACTTTCTATCTTTTTGCTTGATTCATTAATGGTTTGGAAGTCACTGCTATCAAATATAGGGAAGTTTACATTGATGGTGTTGGACACATATGGCTCTATATGGTGTGTTGCTAATGGTTCTAATTTAATGGTGACCTTGGTCCCATACCTTGTATGAAATAACATGTGAGATGAGTTAGAAGATAGATAACCTCCTATCTTAGCTGTAAACTCCCTTGAAAGACATATAGCAAATAATACAGGGAGATCTATGATATATATATCAAGGAGGATGGAAAAATTAGGACTAGCATGAAGGATTAGACTGGTATCCGTGGCCACACCTATAGTATTGACTAAGGATCCATCAAGTTGGGTAACCTTCTTTCGAAAGGGCTCATATTTTAGTCCTAACTGGTCAGCTACTTTCTTATGCATTATAGTGCTAGTAGCTCCACTATCTACCATACAATTATGCACTAAATATTTTCCAATGATTAAAGATACATAAAAGGGAGGTGGCTTTGAGTTCCTACCTTGTGTGGCATTAGCCTTGGAGTTGCTACTTGGAGCCTCCTTTTCTTGATCAATGTTAACCAACACTAGCTTTGCAGCTTCTTTTGTAGGTTGAGGAGTTGTTACTTCTGACATAGCCTTCTTCAAATTTTAGGTTGTCCTAGAAGAGCCAAAGAGTCCCACATGGACATGGTGACATTCACCTTCTTCATGCTATCTACAATATTAAATGGTGTCATAGTGTGTACTCTTTATTGTGTCTTTGGCATGATGGGCTCTACCTCTTTGGAATGCTGGCCTTCTTTGATTGTAATGACAGGAGCCTCCTTAGTTTTGATGGGAATAGCTTGCTGTAGTGACTCTACAAATGTAGTAGCTTTAGAGTTGGAATCTGCTCTCTCCATGTCTTGAGATCTTATTTTTTCTCTTGTAAAGGCAACAAAGTAGCCTCATCATTGATTCCATTGAAGTCTGGTTGCTCCCAATTAAAGAGAGCAGTCTCATTCTCTTGTGATTCTTGTTGAGGGACTGACCCACTAGGTGAAACCTTAGATTGATCTTGTGAGGCATTTTGAACCATTAGAGCTTGGTTCATCCATCCATTTGAACATGTAGCCTAATTATGAGGCTAATTACAAGGAAAACACCATTCATTCTCCATTGCCATATTGTTATGACTAGGAAACATATCCCTCACTGGATTAGTAGAATTTAGGGGTGCAGGATTATATGGTTGAAATGGTCTCTGATTAAAACTT
The DNA here is from genome assembly GCA_027943335.1 of Chamaecyparis obtusa. Taxonomy (NCBI): domain Eukaryota; kingdom Viridiplantae; phylum Streptophyta; class Pinopsida; order Cupressales; family Cupressaceae; genus Chamaecyparis; species Chamaecyparis obtusa. Next base: position 55,064 of record BSBK01005666.1, read on the forward strand.
TATCTTTGTCCTTGATATCCTCCTTCATATGGTGGCCTATTTTGTTGATAAGGTTTTCCTTGATTTTGATATTGCTGATTTGGACCTTGGCCTTGTGTTTGAAATAATGGTCTGATTCCTTAACCTTGCTTCTTTAGATTTGTGACCTCTTTAGTCAAGGTCTGCAACAAGTTAGTCATTTCATGTTGACTACTTTGCTGACTATTCTTTATCTCTTGTAGCTCTTGAGAGAAACTTGTTGTTAACTCTTGGCCACTAGTACTAGCTTGAGGTGACAATATGGTGGGAATAGGGGTAAATGGGGGTACTTGGGTAGTTGCAATGGGTTGAAGGCTAGGAAAAATGGGCATTTGAGGTCTTCTAGAAATCATGCCTACTTGAATCAAACAATTTTCAGCCCTGACAACTATGTCAAAAGCCTGAGGTAAGGAAGTACCACCGATAGACTAGATCATGACATAAATTTGACCATTTAGGCTTTGTAAATAGTAAAGGAAGGTGTGGTCATCTAATGGTCTCATTGAGACTGGGTTTGTATTCCATGTTTTGAGGAACCTACTATTGTAATATGTCATTTATTCTTGAGGGTTTCTCTTAATAGTTTTTAACTGCTCAACTAGAGAAAAATTATCTAATTTATCCTCAAAATGCTTACTTAATGCATCCCCTAACTCATCCCAAGAAGTAATAGAACCAATAGTTAGAGTTCTAAACCATTCTAGAGCCTTACCTTTTAAAGAGGCTTCTAATAACTTTGTGGCCACATCCTCTTGAGTGATATTGTGTATGCTGTAGATGGTGGTCACATCTCTGATGTGTTCAAAAGTAGTTGTCTACCCTTCACCAATGAAATAAGGTACACTCTTAAGTGCCACCAAAGTCACATCATGATGTTGAGCAAAGGCCAATGGGCTGCCTTGGTTGAATGGTGCAAAAGCAAACTGTCTTGCCATTGTAGGTGCTAGAATCCAGAGATTGACAACTATATGAGATGTACTTATTGCTTGATTGGAATCTTCCTCTTGATCTTTGGTTAGAGATCTACCTCTCCTTCTAGAATGAAAGGGAAAAGGTCTCCTTTTTGAAGTATCAGGAGGTGTAGATTGAACTTTCCTTGCAGGGGATATTCTTTGAGTTGTCCTACCTTTGTGACTTCTCTTTGAGGGCAACTCTAAAAATTGGGTAGGCTTTGAGCTTCTAGTCTTAATCTTTCTCATAAAACTTTGAACAAAGTAGCCTCTGATCTTTGAATAGTGGAGTCACTAGATATACTTGATAGAATGACTTCTAAAAGCCTGCACTATGCAATCTATAAATTAGAGATAGCATAACTTGAATATTAATCTGATCCTTTACTTGTCCCACTAGGCATGCTAGAGTTATTATACACTAAGTTTGCACCTTTGTCTCAAGCTCTCTTGCTCTTGATAACTAAGTATAACATGGGAAACATCTCCAGGTTGTGGGACCTTTACTAACTGAGATGAGACCTCTAGGTTCTAGGTTGGTTCCTCTTGGATAATCACCTTAATTTGCTTCTAGACATGAAATTAAAAATTTTGGATGGAAAGGGATAGACAAAATGCTTGTAAGGGAAATGAATTGAAAGAAAACTACCTACTAGGTGATGCATCGAAACTAGGGTTTGGATCTTAGTATGTAGGAGTGAAATCAATGAAAAGCTCAAGTCTAGTAGGTCACAACTTACTAAATAGGCTTGCATAAATATTTCATAAGAGGGCCTAAGGATAAGGCACAACTTATGACCTACAAATAGACATTCACTTCTACAACTCGGTGTAGGATTGAGATAAGACTATTAAGGGGGATGAGGTATACCCACAAAAACATCTAAATCAAATCAAACACAGTAACACACAAAATTGTAAAAATCAAGAGGGATCGGGAACCTCGAGATAATCACTGAAAAGATGCAGATACTTTGGTCTAATAAGAAATAATCCAAAAAAGGAAGCATAGGGACAAGAAGGATTGTCACAAAATACCTTTGCAACATCTGAATCATCAATGGGAGAAATACAACTATATGAGCCAAAGGGTAGGAATGATACCACAGATGGCCTTTAAGAAAAGGTAAATTTTCTTCTACAAATTGTCCAACTCTTCTGAGCACTAAAGCTCCAAAAATATAATATATACATACCCTTTTGCACATAGGAAAGAGTTAAAAACCTAACTAGGGTTACAATATTTTACATAAAATATTCAAACCCTAAGTCTATCATCTATGATAAAAAATGTATCTCCTGCAAAACATGGCAGATCAGATGTTCATGCCTGTACTATGTTGCCTGCAGACAAGAAATCTAGATTTACCCACCCTACTACACAAAATTCTTGCATTGAATGCAAGAATGGTACCTCACAGGGATAGGACTCAACCCATGATGGCTGCCTAGGCCTTTTCATCATCTTCCTTAACTGTAAATGTCATGCAGACATTAATCTCTTTGAGCTAGCTCACTATTGTATCGCATTGAATCAAAAATTGGAAAAAAGCCATTTGCAAACATATTCAAATTTGAATACCAATGGTTGGCTGGTCATGTTAAAACATGACCATCGATACTTCTTCCTTCCTGGAAAACTAGCGACTCAGATTAACCTGGCAGCAGTTTATAAAACCCTTGAACGATAAAAAACCCATCTCAGCATGTTTGGACCAATGAGAATCGATCCTTTTCTGCACGTCAACATATTTGGACCCACCTCATGCCCTTCTTCCTTTAAGTCATTCAATGACTCTACAACTAAAGACCTCCTCTAAGTCACAAAATCATTTCTTCCTCTGCCAATTTATTTAGAGATTTAGCAAATAAAGCGTTCGCTAAATCACTATGTTGTTTGGAGGACTACCAAATCATTTTGTGAATGAGCCAACATGTGAAACTCATCAGGACCACCTAATACTCTATCAAACTTGGGCCCAAAATTTCCACTTGGAAATATTTCAATTTCTCTAACCACTTCATAGGCACACACCTCGGCAAGTCCCTCTGACACAAACCCCACTCAAACAAGATTCTGATCTAACGGCTAGCACAAGATCTCATGGATACAAAATATTCCTTACACTCACATGCCTATTGTAGATCCCTTTTAACCAAAACCCCCTCTGACACACTGAACCCACTCAAAATCTTTGTCAGCACCACATGAACCAATTATATTTGAGCAAGTCAGCATACCTAACAGACGAACCCATGATCTACAAAAAGAACATCAGATGATTGTCGCTAAACTGCTGACTTAAAAGGTTTGCATCTTATCATAGTGGCATAGCAACAACCACAAGATCCTACTATACTTTAACCTTCTAAAATGATCAGGACCCACTAACATGTTCTAGTTTATCACTATGTGGACCAATCAGATGCGAGCATGACAGAAAGAAAGGACCCACCGAATGAAGTTCTGATGACAAATCAAGATCGACAGTCCATGCAAGATTTCATGCTCTGACACAAACCTATGAGAACACACACTGGCCATAGATCTTTCTATTTGGGACCCTCGGTTATCTAAGACTACCAAAATATTTTAGCAACCACATGACTGAAAGGAAGCTAACCACTCACTGAATCGCTGACCATTATGGACTTAACCACTGAAATCTGGGCTATTACATGAACAAGGTGTTCACAAAGTCACTGAATAAAAGATAATTCCACAAGAGAACTTAGCGGTCACGTGACTAAAGGAAGCTAACATTCACCAGGTCAGAGGATATTTTGCGGTGACCAGGAAACATTCAGTGATTACAAGAATCATTGTATTCGCTAAGTCAAGAGAAGAAAAGACAACTATCAGAAAGAAAAGGAGAACTGGCGATTGGGCCAAAAGATTAAAGCACACATGCCAAAAAGAGGACTTAAGTGGCTGAGATAAAGTAACTAAAAATTAGAACAAAGGCTTAGGGTTTGTAGGGTTTTTTTTTTTGGCATAATGGCTAGTTTTATGAAATTTTGACTTGCAGACCAGGAACTTAAATAATTTTTGGAGGTCAGGAAACATAACACGAGGCCATGAAATTTTGCAGAGTATTTGGCAGGGTCAAAATAGGGACCAAGGAATAGGTTTTAGCCAAATTACATGGACATGAAAATTAGGATAACACATTTCACAGGAACAACCTGATGGCTTTGACCCCGAGAAATACAAAGACATCACAGGGGAACAAGATATTAAGAAACCTGTAGAGATAGATGAGCCTAACCAAATAGAGGCACCTTCAACTGAGGTAAAGGTTATAGATGAAACAAAGGAAACTGAGGCAATCCCATTTAACACTGGACACCTGAGGCTCCAACACTATAAATTGAGACAATAGCTATTGAGGAGCAGAAGAAGGATGAAAGTGTGTCAACCAAGAAGGATACTCTAACGACTGGAGACAAGTCTCTTATCGTTATTGAAAAGAAATCACCACTCATATCAAAGAAGAAGAAGAAAAAGAAAGGAAAAGGGTTGGTCACTCTAGATGAAGTGATAGTTATTCCTGAGTGTGACTCAAGGACCTTGAGCCCTAAGGAACTAAGTAAATATGGGGAACTATGTCAAAGAAAGGTAGTACAAGAGAAGTTGAAGCAAGAAACAAAATTAAAATAAATATTAATAGATGTGAGGGATATATTACAATAGGTAGTACCTAAGGTAAACATTGATGAATATACTCTAATCATATGATAGAGAAGATCAATGCCCGAAATACTAATGCAGAAAAATGAATTAAAGAAAGGGTAGAGTCAAGGATTCAAAATAAACTGGGAGAGAAAATAAGTCAAGAAGTGGCAATAAACAAGGTTAAATTATCTGGGGTAATAAATAAGATCAAATCTATCACCTAGTTAATTTGTTAATTTTTACTAAAGCTTTGTACTATAGACACCTTCATTATTGAAGTCAATGAAAAGATATAAGGATTGGAAGTAGAAATCAAAGTTAGTACAACTACAACTATAACCAAGCCAAATGCTTTTTCAAAGCATATTCACTGACTTTAGGAACTTCGATGGTTGATAGCACATTTAAAGAAACAAGAAGAGCACATAACATATTAGGTTACTGAGTTATAGAAAGAACTCCTACCATATCTATAAAAAATTTAGGCACACATTGTCAAAGCAGAGCAACTTGTTGCAACACCCAAAATTTTGGTGTTGGAGAACATATTTGACATGCATGCACAAGTCGGTCTTGAGCATATTGCTCTCACAAACTTGAAAGAGGGATGGGAAAACCTCTTGGAGTCAGTTAAGAAAACCCACCTACATATATTTGACAAGATGTGAGGATACTACTAAATTTTTGTATTTGGCATTACTATCAAAAAGGGGGAGATTCGAAGAAAATGTATATGTCATATGACAAACAAGTACATAGATGCTACGTATACTACATATTATTGAGAGCATTTACCGAGCAGGAGTACTTTAGAAATTTTGATAAGTTTATGTATATGGAGGAGATATAAGGTCTATATAGAAAATTTTGTCAATAGACATTTCAAGTTTTGATACTAATACCAAAGGGGGAGATTCTTATCTCTATTGAGCATTCATGGTTGTCATTAGTATCAAAGGTTATGAAAGATATCGGTTGGTCACTTACATTGAGAAAATTAGTAACTAGAACTAAGATAGACTAGTCGGTAAAGCTTACACACCGAGCATTAGATAGTTTACCAAGCACTAGTAGACACCGACACTAACAAAAAATAAACACCAGGCATCACAGTATACACTGAGTAGTTTATAGAGTGTTTACCAAGGATCATAGAAAATGAAAAAGTTATCTAAAATGGTACATTCTTCTATGCAAACAGTTACAATAGATCAGAAAACATTTTACCAAGATCGAGGAATATTTAATGCTATGGTATTCATTAAATGCAATGTATATCTTATGTAATAGTTTGATCTAGGTCATTTTTGTACACTATAGATCTTAGGGTTATGATTAAGTTGTGTAACCTAATTTTGTGAAAACGGCAAAAGCTTATCGCTATATAAATGTATGTTTACATATTTTTTGTCTGAACTAATGTGAGAATAGATATACGTATCAAGGAGGACTTGAAGAATTTTCATAAGTTCAAGTCTATGAGTTAATAGAGAAGATTGCAGAAGATATCAGATTAAGAAGAATCAAAAAAGGCTGCCGAGCAAATTCAGAGCAGAGATTCATCACAGTCAAGGTGATATTTTGTCAAAACTTATAGATCTGTATCAGACAATTGATTTTTCAATTGACAAATAATTGCCTATTGATTTCTAACAATTGTAATAGAGTTTTTGGATAAAATCTCTTAACAAAGTAGACTTAACAGTCTTATGTAAATCTCTTAACTGAGTGCACACTTCATTAGTGTTGTTAAAATCCTATAACTAGGTAGATCTAGTTGATCTAATATGTTACTCCTAACAGGGTAAGATCACCAGAAGTGATCAAAACTTGTAGCCCTAAGAGGAAAACCTTTTTGTATCTATATTAGTGAATAATTTTTATGTGTCATCCCCACCATAGTTTTTACCTTCTAACAAGGGTTTCTGCATTACCAAAATACTTGTGTTATGTGATTTCTATTTGATTTCATGTTTTTTACTTTCATAAGTTAAATAAATGATTGATACATGCAATTGGATACAAGGTATTTTGCAAAGGTTATCATTGTTTAGACTCATAGCTCTGAAAGGTTTACAAGTAAAGTTTTTGAAGGCACTGATTCACCCCTCCCCTCTTAGTACCTATCTCTCCTAATTCTAATAGGTTTACATTATGGAGTATACACTACCTCCAAATATACTACTATTTAAATTATCCAAAATTTAAATAAAACCATTTCTAGCTTTCATTCTTCCATCTCGGCACAATCCTGAGAATCCTATTTTTTGTAGGATTCAAACCTTGCATTTGACACCCATCCACTAGTAGGCATGACCTATGTGTGTGATTCTCATCCTGAACCTGCAACCAAACACCACCATGTTTCTCTCTATGATGGTACTGTTATACACTAAGTTTACACACTTTGTTTCAAGCTCTCTTGGTCTTCATAACTTAGTATAACATGGGAATCATCTCTAGGTTGTGGAACCTTTGCTAACTGAGATGAGAACTCTAGGTTCTAGGCTGGTTCCTCTTGGATAATCACCTTAATTTTCTTCCTGACATGAAAGTAAATTTTTTGGAGGGAAAGGGATAGAAGGAATGCTTTTAAGGGAAATGACTTGAAAGAAAACTAACTACTAGGTGATGCACCAAAATTAGGGTTTGGATCTTAGTATGTAGGAATGAAATCAATGGAGAAATTAGGTCTAATAAGTCACAACTCACTAGATAGGCTTACATAAGTGTTTCATAGGAGGGTCTAAACAAAAGACACAACTTATGGCCTATAAGCAAACATCCTTTTCTGCAACTAGGTGTAGGAATGAGACAAGACTGCTAGGGGTTGTAGTATACCTATAAAACATCTAAATCAAATCAGACACAGTAACACACAAAATCATAGAAAATGATAGGGACTAGGAACCCCAATTTCCATTAACAGCATTCATAAACGTCAATCCAATAAGGGATAATCAAGATAGTGAAGACAAGGATAGAAAAAATATCACAAGTACCTCAAGAATGCCTTGATCGTCAATGGGACATTACAAAGAGTAGAAGAACCAGAGGATAGAACAAATACCATAGATGGCTTTCTGAGAAAAGATGACTTCCTTACAAAAGTGGGCTTCTATCCTTTACAAAAATGAACCTCTTGAGCACTAAGGCTCCACAAAACATTATATACAACACTCACTACTCGCAAGGAGGAGTCCAAAACTTACCTAACCAGAGTTATAGATTTTACAATAAAATGTCAAACCCTAGGCATCCACTACTGACTCATCATGAAAATCATTGAGAACCGGTCACCAGATTAGATCTTTCTCTTTGTGTGTTGATTCTAGACTGAGTCCACCTATAAACACAACAACCTTGATCCATCTACCCACCTAAAAATTCTCTAAGCCATGAAGGCTCCAAATCTAATCTAGAAGATATCTGTATTTTTAATAATAACATTGGCAAAAGGTGGCACCAATCCATTTAGCACCTTCAACATGACATGGTACCCTGTAACACTAGCCAACAATCATCTCCATCACTCTCTCAACCATGACCATCCTGAGAAATCAATTCCTAAGCTAACCGACATCATGTGTGGCTGAAAGAATGCAAAACCCTAGCTAAACCCTCATAGAGATATTCAAATTTGAATGTTAACAACTAGCAAATATATTTTAAAATGTGAACATCGATGAATAATGTTCCTAGCATATTAACAGGCCAGATGCACCCTTTAAGATAGCTTAAAATCCTTTCTAACAAGTCAACTACCACCATGGTAGTCAACAACCAATCAAATTGCACCATTTCAGATACACATTGCAACCTTCTCACATTGGACCCACTACTTGAGATACTGATCTAATGATGAGCACATGATCTTATAGCCCCAGAATATTCCTTATGCTTATACACTGACCGTTAGATCCTTTCTAATCTGGGAACCCACTAACACATCAGTCCACTTGGAAATCCTCATCATCATTCAATAGCCAATCAAAAACATGCATGTCAACAATATTTGGCACTGGGACCACCTACCATATCTCTTTAATCTGACCAATAAGGACTTAGCAACTCATCTTGACCTAGCACCAGACCCATTGACAAATCTAAACACTTTGGAAAATCTGATGGCTGGCACAAGATCACATACTCTGACACAAACCTTTGTGAAGATACACCAACCGTCGATCATCATCTTTCTGACATCCTTCCAGGTCCTCTTACATGGTCTGACTATGGCATCCAAGTCATCATTATGTGGACCAATGAGAAATGAGCATGTCACAATATGAGGACCCACCTACAAGCCCCTGATGATGAAATAAAATCAATGGCAAGTGCATGATCACATGGGGTAGGAATATTCCATGCAATCATACAACGACTGTAGATTAAAAACTAGGAAGTTTGTTGGGCCCACTCTGACAAGGCTAAACAAGTCATTACCTGTGGCCAATGAGATGCTTCCATGTAGGACACCATGGCAATGGACCCACTTGACTTTGAAGCACTACAAACTTGGAAGATCTAACGGTTGTCATGATTTTGCATGTCTCTGACACATCCTTTGAAAAAACATGATGACTATTGGATCTCAAAGCTTGGGACCCCACATAAATGACCACCAAAGAACACTTAACAATTACATGATTGAAAGGAAGCTAACATTCGCCAGGTCATGAGAAATTATGTGGTGACCAGGAAATACTTAGCAAATATGAGAATCGCTATATTCGCCAATTCGCTGAATGGGAAAAGTAACCACGAAGAAACTTATAGAACCTGCGACCAGCCAATGAGATTAAAGCACACATGGGTATTAAGGATTTTATGTTGCCAATAAAGTAACAAGGAAACATAACAGGCCCTAGGGTTTTGAGGGCTAAAACACCACAATGGCTAGAATTTTTTTTGAATTTGCAAACTAGGGACTTGAAAAAAAATGTAGAGGCCAAGAAATAAAGCACGAGGCCATGAAAATTTCACAAATGACTGGCAGGGGTAAAAAAAAGACTTTTAAAATAGGCTTTAGCCAAATTTGAATGCATAGGAAAATTTGGGTAATATTTTGGTGATTTCTACTAGATGTCAGCCTGCTAGACATTGATCAATGGCCTTGACAAATCCTTTGGGCATGGAGTCACCACTAAGCACAAAATTTTGATAGAGAGAGACCTAGAACCAGAGGAACAAAAATTGTGCTCAAGCACTTCTTGGAAAGTGGGAAAACTAAGCTAGAAAACTGGAAGAAAATAGGAGAAACTAATCTAACCTAAACTAACCAATTTACAAAAATGGTTAAACAAAACCATTCACTGGTATGTTGAAATAGCTACCCCTCCTCATCAAGGTATTTTTTATTGAACACATGAGGATAGCTACAAGGATATGAGGCATACAAAAAATTGGCAAATGAGGATGCACTGCCTCTGTAAAAACAAGATCAAGTTCACTCACCTCAAATGGATCATATGGAGGTGTCTCAGTGAACTTCTTTTGGGCCAAATATTTGATGGGGTAACCTCTTGAAATTTTGAAGGTAGGACCTCCTTTGATTGCTTCTCCTTTTATTTTATGGTCATCCTCCATCAAGGATAACCATGTCTACTCATCATCCATAGTCAGGGGATTGTCATCATCCTCTTTTAAATAGACTAAGAGCTAATTAGAGTTGTCAATATCTTGAAGATCTGGAACTGGCTCCAACCCTTGCTCATGCAGCAATCTCTTAGAAAGAGAGCAATACAAAACTAGGCCTCTTTCATCAAGCACATAACCTTGAATCTCCACTCCAAGGAATAGGCATTCATCATTCAATTTATTACAAAAGACCTCTATGATATTGAAAAAATCATACTCTCCAAGGCTTTTGTCTATGTTCTCTTCTTGGAAAAGCTCTCCCATGGCTTCATCATCTTGCTCCATAAAATAAGGCACCCAACCCAACAAGGAGATGGTATCCATCATAGAATCAACCTCCTATTGATGATAGATGTTTTGTTCTGATTGACTCTTAGCCATAGGGGATGGCATAGTCTTTTCTTCATCATGAAAAAAGAAGGGAAACCCCTCAAACAACTCTACCAAGTGCTCAAGCTAGGCATCAATCTCCATCTTCCCATCTTGCTGGCTTACTTTACCACAGTCATCATTCAACACTACCACCTTAGATGTCCTCCCCTCCTAATCACATGAAAGTTCATTTACCACCAGTCCTTGCAAAGGCTTGGCACTTGACAACTAGGGGGCAGAGTCCATTGGGGAATCAAAATCACCTCATCATCTTGAGAGACCAGAGGGATCTCTTGGGATAACTCACTTCTCTGAATAGGCTACTCTTATAGAGTGGTAGGCTAAATCTCAAGCACAGGCTCTTGAAAATAATTTTTTGCCTTGAAACTTAGGATGTGAAATTGGGAGGGCTTAGTGGTAGACAAAGAAGGCATACCTATCTTGAAGCCTAGAGAATTGAAGGCCTTATCATCTTGATGCTGGTCCCTTGTAGCTGGCCCTATCTCAATATAGTCTTTAAGCTATTGTAGAACACAATAAGGCTACAACTGCTTCAAAATGAGCTCAGACTCTTGAAGGGTTCTCTTAAAAATTGGGAATGAGTGCTTTGTATGTTCATCAGGTGTAGGCTCTTAAGGAAAATGAGTCCTCCAACTTGGGATTTTAGGTCTAGGAGCCTCTTGCTGAGCAATCTTTGATCTCAACCTTGTTATCTCCATGTCAACTCAGCATTAGATCTCTTCTTGAAACTACCTTACTTATTGCTCATCAACAAGAGCCTCCATCACTTGGTAGGGAACTGACTCCTCTTCATAACTTTGGGCCTCAATCTCCTGTTGTTCCCTTATCTTAGACACTTTCTTAATTAGATCAAGCAATATATTCTTTGTCTTTCCTTGCTCCTTCATGAAGTTTGAGCTTTGAGTCTGTTGCCAAATAGGCTAAGAAGGGGAGGGTGGGTGGTAAACAGGATGGGGCAACTAGCTTTGCACTTTTTGTTGTTCCACTTGTGCCCATGATCCATCTTGTCTGAGGGCCCCTTCATAATCTTGCATGAGGGCATATTCATTTGGCACATGCTGGATATATTAATACCCTTGAAAAGTATGAAAGCTTGGGGTAAAAGGAGACTTTAGGTGGCTTTGATAAGGCTAAAAACTAGCCCACTAAGCATTATTCTCATTATAGGATGGTGGGTAGCTTGACTATCCATAATAACTTGACATGTCTACTCATGTAATCAGCTAGAATTTAAAAATGAAAATACTTGAAACATACCAACATCTGATCTCTAAAACCAGTAGACCCTCTAGAGTTTCTAGATATGGAGAAAAATGACCTCTTCTAGGTTTGTAGCATGCTATCAGCATATTAGAGATAGCATACCTTGAACATGAATCTAAACTTCAATCCCACCGAGTGTGCTAGAATTGTTATACACTAGCACCAAGGTGGGGAATCCTTGAGCTTGAGTCTATGCTGATAGACCTTGTGTACTGAATGTCTTTGATCCTTTTGTAGATGAACCAATAGGAACACCTTTAAAATTTAATCTGATCTTCACTGTAGTCCCACCAGGCATGCCAAAATTGTTATACACTAAGTTTGCACCCTTTGTTTCAATCTCCCTTGGTCCTGATAACTCAGTATAACATGGGAATCATCTCTACATTATGGGACCTTTGCTAACTAAGATGAGACCTCCAAGTTCTAGGCTAGTTCCTCTTGGATAATCACCTTAATTTGCTTCCTAACATGAAAGTAAAACTTTTGGAGGGAAAGGGATAGAAGGAATGCTTGTAAGGGAAATGACTTGAAAGCAAACTACCTACTAGGTGATGCATCAAAATTAGGGCTTGGATCTCAGTATGTAGGAATGAAATCAATGGAGAAATTAGGTCTAATAAGTCACAACTCACTAGATAGGCTTGCATAAATGTTTCATAGGATGGTCTAAACAAAAGAAACAACTTATGACCTACAAGAAAACATCCTTTTCTGCAACTAGGTGTAGGAATGAGACAAGACTGCTAGGGGTTGTAGTATACCCACAAAAAATCTAAATCAGATTAGACACAGTAACACACAAAATCATAGAAAATGAGAGGGACTAGGAACCCCAATTTCCATTAACAACATTCATAAACTTCAATCCAACAAGAGATAATCAAGATAGTGAAGATAGGGATAGAACAAATATCACAAGTACCTCAAGAATGCCTTGATCATTAATGGGAGAATACAAAGAGTAGAAGAACCAAAAGGTAGAACAAATACCATAGATGGCTTTCTAAGAAAAGATGACTTCCTTACAAAAGTGGGCTTCTCTCCTTTAAAAAAATATACCTCTTGAACACTAAGGCTCCACAAAACAATATATACAACACTCACTACCCGCAGGCAGGAGTCCAAAATTGACCTAACTAGAGTTACAAATTTTACAATAAAATGTCAAACCCAGGCATCCACTACTGACTCATCATGAAAATCACTAAGAACTAGTCATCAGATCAGATCTTTCTCTTTTCATGTTGATCCTAGACTGAGTCCACCTACAGACACAACAACCTCGATCTATCTACCCACATTAAACTCCTCTAAGCCATGAAGGCTCCAAATCTGATCTGGAAGATATCAGTATTTTCAATAATAACACTGGAAAAAGGTGGCACCAATCCATTTAGAACCTTTGACATGACATGGTACCCTACAACACCAGCCAACAATCATCTCTATCACTCTCTCAACCACAACCATCCTGAGAAATCAATTCCTAAGCTAACCAACATCCTGTGTGGCCGAAAGAATGCAAAACCCTAGCTAAACCCTCACAGAGATATTCAAATTTGAATATTAATGGCTAGTAGATATATTTTAAAATGTGACCATCAATGAATAACCTTCCTGACAGATGAACGGCCCAGATGCACCCTTTAAAATAGCTTAAAATCCTTTCTGACAAGTCTACCACCACCAGGATAGTCAACAACCAATCAAACTATGCCATTTCAGATACACGTTGCAAACTTTTGACATCAGACCCACTGCTTGAGATAATGATCTAATGGTGGGTGCATGATCTTATAGCCCCAAAATATTTCTTACACTTATACGCCGGCCATTAGATCCTTTTTAATCTAGGACGCCACTGACACATCAATCCACCTGGAAATCATCATCTTCATTCGGTAGCCAATCAAAAGCATGCATGTCAGCAATATGCAGCACTGGGACCACCTAACATATCTCTTTAATTTGACCAATAAGGACTTGGCAACTTATCCTGACCTGGCACCAGACCCACTGAAAAATCTAAATAGTTTGGCAAATCTGATGGCTGGTGCAAGATCTCATACTCTGACACAAACCTTTGTGAAGATATGCCAACTATTGATCATCATCTTTCTAACATCCTTCCAGGTCCTCTAACATGGTTCCACTATGACATCCAAGTCATTGTTATGTGGACCAATGAGAAATGAGCACGTCACAATATGAGGACCCACCTAAAAGCCCCTGATGATGGAATAAAATCAATGGTAGGTGCATGATTGCATAGGGTAGGAATATTCCATGTGATCATATGATGACCATTAGATTAAAATTTGGGAAGTTTGCTTGGCCCACTCTGACAAGGCTGAACAAGTCATTACCTTTAGCCAATGAGATGCTTCCATGTAGGACACCGTGGCAATGGACCCACTTGACTTTGAAGCACTGCAAACTTGGAAGATCTAACCGTTGTCACAATTTTGCATGGCTCTGACATATCATTTGTGAAAACATGATGACCATCAGATCTCAAAGCTTGGGACCCCACATAAATGATCATCAAAGAACACTTAGCGATTATGTGACTAAAGGGAAGCTAATATTCACTAGGTCATGAGAAATTATGTGGTGACTGGGAAATACTTAGCGAATATGAGAATCGTTGTATTAGCCAAGTCATTGAATGGGAAAAGCAACCACCGAGAAACTTAGAGAACCTAGGACTAGCCAATGAGATTTTAGTGCACATGGGTATTGATGATTTTAAGTTGCTAATAAAGTAACAAGGAAACATAACAAGGCCTAGGGTTTTGAGGGCTAAAACACCACAACGGCTAGATTTTTTTTTGAATTTGCAAACCAGGGACTTGAAAAAAAATGGAGAGGCCAGGAAATAAAGCACGAGGCCATGAACATTTTAGAGATGACTGGCAGGGGTAAAACAAAGACTTTTAAAATAGGCTTTAGCCAAATTTGAATGCATAGGAAAATTTGGGTAATAGGTACACCTGAGCCCCAATCACATTGTTGATCTACTAGTTTTTTGGGGGACCAGCATGTCCCTAGCCTAACATTGCTCTAAGGATGACTGTGATAATCACATCCCCCATGCTCATGTTCCAGTTGAGGGTTTTGCAGATGAGGAGATCTAGAGGGGAGCCAAGCATTCCACTCCACACATGAAGTAGCAAACAACCTATTTGATAGAAATTGATGCAAGCACTGACTGACTAGAGTGTTTGAAAATCTTAACAAGTCCAAAAAAGCATACCCTATTTTTTTCACTTGCTCTTCTAGATGAAATCCAAGATCCTGAGCCATAACTTGTAGTGTAGAATTCATATGTGAAGGGATTTTTATTTCAATGGCTCTTTTAAGTACTTCGTATGTGACAAAAAAATCATGCTTTTGCAGCAATTGCATACATGAAAATAGGCCTCCCACTAAAGCATATCCAGCACATAAGTCATAGTGTTGCATGGCAATTTTAAGTTTTCTATTAGCAAAGAAGTGAGGCCTAATGACCTTGGTGGCTAGTGACTCAAGAATTTGAGGAGATTGCATTACATCAATAGCATTGGATAGGAATATTTACACCATGTTTAAAGGATAAAGGAAATGCTTCAAAGATGTGGTGAGAATTTCATCCCCAATTACATGCTTTACTACCCGATGGATGGAACAAGAGTGGATTATTATAGATTGATTTTTTGAGCCATTTTAAAACCCAACCTGAAATCTTGATGAGCCTTTAAACACCCTATTCTTTTTTAAGTTAAGGTTATGGGAGCCTTGAAAAAACCCATTGATTAGATTAAGGGAGCTTGTAAATCCCATTGGATTATATTTGAGGTTGAGGGAGCCTATAAAAATCCTATGTATTAAGTTAAGAGGCTTTCACTTTTTTTTTTAAATTGTAGCTTGAATTTTGTGTGTTTGTTTTATTTTAGGATATTGTTTCTTTTCTACTTATGAGTTGTTTCTTGGATACAATCTTTCTTCTATGGTTGTTTTTTCCTATGGGCTATATATCCACTTTAAAATCTATTTGTAAAATGTTTTGAAGTCCCTTTAAAACCTATTTTATTCCACTACAATATAATTTAGTATATATTAGGAAATTGGGAACATTAAAAAAATTGTGAAATCTCATTGATGACTTACCACTCTCTATTACTATCAAAGTTAAAACTCATACCTGATTCCCCCAATGTTAGCAACTCCCTTTCTTGAAAATTAGTTGTTAATATTTTAAATGTGGCATATATGTCAACCCTGTTTGGAAATTTTGTGAAGGATAACTCTACCAATTCTAGGGATTCTATTTATTTAGTAGTTTTAGTGAAGCATATATCAATATCATCACCAATTAAATATTAGTTTATGGATATCCCAAGTAGTCCTACATGTGGATTTTTTACTAATCCTATGAAGAAATCATCCACTTGTATCTCCACCAGTAGAGTGGTGGTTTTGGGTCATGAATTACTAGAATGTACTAATATAAGTGACTTTAAGGATTTTTTTCTAAGTTCATTTTATTATATCCCTTCTTTCATGACCTATATAATTTGATTACTAATCACTAGAACCATGTGGTGATAGTTAAGCATGAGATATCCCCCTATTCTTGTGGTTTTTTTATTCTCTATTTTCTCTCCTCTAAGGATCATGGTTTTGTATTGGTCATGGGTAACCTAGAATAAGGCCCACATCCTATCCCTACACACTATTAAACCTCCTTTAACTAACTAAAATAATATACTAGTATATCTCCAATCTGGGTAAGGTTTCCTCAAAGGTATGAAAAGGGAAGCAATGCAAATATGTATATCACTTCTCTTTTTCTTGATTATAAATTTTGGAAGGAAGATGCCCCACTACATTCAAAAGGAGACCCAAACACTAAGTATGGAAATGATCCTTTGCTAAATATATAATGATGAAAATAAAAATGATAAGAGGAAGTGATGTAAATGAAAATTTCAGAAAGTTATCAAAAAATTAGAAACAAATAGACTAAAAGAGAGCTAAAATGCATAGAAACAGAAACTAGAATGCAGATCTAACTTGTTGCTAAAATACAAGAATAGAATATGGGGTAAAGAATGGAAATAGTGACCTATACCTAGGTACAAAATGGGAATGGTGATTTTTTCTTACTAATTTTATCTAAATTTTGTAGAGATCTTTTAATAGTTTCTAATATTTCTAAATTTTGTTTGATAGCTTCACAACCTAATCCTACACACATTAAAAATGTGGAAAAGGTTGTGCAAATGGGATTTCCTTGCTAAAAACCCTATCTAGGAATAAACCTTGAAAATTCAATTAAATTTTATAAAGGAAAGTATGTAAAAAGGTAAATATTTAGTTTACCTTCCATAAATCCTAATCGATGGATGTATAAATCTCTCATACCCATGAAGATACTTAAATGTAATTGAAGTAAATGAGGTGACCTTGGAATGTAGTTTATAATAAAGGATTACCTCACAAATGCATAGATCTATGAATTCACTGTTGGAAATATTCAGGAATTAACCGAGTTACTAAGAGGGGAGGGGTGAATCAGTAACTTCAAATTTTCTTTCAATTACAGATGTATTAACATGTGATTTACTTTAACCTTTGCATATAGAAAGCATGATACTTAAAAGCATTCACAATAATGACACATAGATTTGGTTACCTAGAAACCTTCCAAAAAGAAAGTAAAACTGGGGTGGGGATGAAACCCACAAAGCTTTAATACTGCAGAATAAAGTTGGCCGGTTAAGGCTTACAATTTGACCACTTCTGATGATCTGCGCTATTAGGAGCAATAAGGATTGCTAAATCCACCTTGTTAAAGGATTTACAAACATACAATGAAGTATGCACTTAGTAAAGAGATTTTACAAAAGACTGTTAAGTCTACCCGGTTAAAGGATTTACTACTGATTCACCTGTTAGGATGAAACAGTAGATCTCTTGTTTTGCAATTGGATTGTTGATTGACTCATGTACTGATCACCTTCTGTGATGAATTTGTCTTTGTTGTTCCTTATACTGCTGAAGCCCTTTGTAATTCGCTAATCTCTACCTTTCTTTCTTTTTCACATATATGCTTTTTTCATTGTTCTTGACATTTTTACAACATTGTTTATATACAAGTCTAAACAATTAATTACAATTACAATTACAAAGTTGGCTTGACAAATAAACATAAGTGCTACTAAGTCAGCCCAAGTATGGTTACACGGTTCCTACAAACTAACTCAGTGACTTTCTGATACTCGGCGTCCACTGCATTACTCGGCCTCATCATGTACTCGGTAGAAGTGAAGGCACGGTTCATACTGACCACTCGGTAGGTTTTGAACTCAGTAAATACTGGTGACTCGATAGACATGATGTTACTCAATTTACACTATCCTGCTTGGTTTGTACTAACTTGCTCGGTTTGCACTATTTTGCTCGGTTTGTACTGTCTGCTCGGTTTGCACTGTCTGCTCGGTTTACACTGTCTGCTCAGTTTGCACTATCTTCTCAGTTTGCATTGTCTACTCTGTTTGCACTATCTACTCAGTTTGCACCCAGAATGCAAATAAGTGTTGTCACTAGTGGCAATTCTGCTTAATGCCAACAATCTCTCCCTTTGGCATTAGTGACAAATACACTTATTGGCCAAAACTTATATACATGAATCATGCTGAGTTTTATTTTGATTTTTCAAAATTTGTCTTTGTTATAGGGCTTTATACATTGTCTCCCCCATTCAATGTGCTAACTTTTTCTATACAAATCTTCTTCTATACATATATCTCCCTCTATACATATCTCCCCCTTTTTGGCGATAATGCCAAAGGTGCATATACAAGTGATTTACAGAGAGAATCCAAAATTTGATAGAAAATTAGAATGTACCTTCATTATTAGTGCTAGGGTTCTGTCCCAACTTTCTTGCAGAATCTTGCATGTTTGGATTGCAATTTGGACTTCTGCAGAGAGTTCAATCATGTGCTTTGCTATAGAGAACTGATTGTCATGAATCAATGTTTTGGAATGTTCAATGTGCTTATACATTGTATTCATGATGGGAAGGATCATGTTTTGGATGTCTAGTAGTGTGGACCAGATCCTTGTGTCTTCTTTCAGTAGATCTGACTGCATATTTGATAGGTATGAGATTTTCATGTGATGAGCAGAGCTTGAACTTGGTTCAAGTTGCATCTTCTATATGCTACTCTTCATATCCTCATCCATTTTATTCATTTTATCCATGACATCCTTTGTGAACTCGGCAATGTTGCACAATCTGGCCAAAAGAGAGGTAGCATTCGAATAGGTAGATTCAATGTTTGACAAAATTGAAGACAATTCTACTTGGTTAATAGCTATGTGCTGAGCAATGTGCTCAAGCACTTTATTGTTGAATCTCTTCTCAGCTCTTTCAACTAACTTTTCTATCCCAGATGAGTCCTCATTGTATTTATTAACTACTTCTACTAATTGTAGCAAAACATGTTGGGAGGAGTCTACTTTAATACCTAATGCATCAGAAAAAATGTCCTTAGCATCCTTGATGATTTGATATTCCTTGTCTCTCTCCTCTTTAAGCTTCTTTTGTTTTTCTTTCCTTTGGAGGATCTCACCTATATTTTGCATTTGGTCCACTGATAGATTTGCAAAATCTAATGTTGGAATCTCTATTTCTTCATCTAAGTCTATATCCTCTACTATATTTTTACCCAAAAATTTTATACTCGGTAGAGCCTTGGGCTTATCTGTACTTAATGCCTTAGTAGTAGTGACAATAGATATAGTAGGGCTGGCTATAGAGACTAACACACTATCTACTGGAGAGCTTAAAATATTTACACTTGTAGATTCAAAAACTAGAAAACTTACTGCTGGAAAACTTGATGATGTGGGAGACTGCAACTGGGTAGAAGAAATGGTAGTTGCTTCTTTTGTTGCTATAGATGATTGGACAAATGTTGAAGTTGTCACAAACATGCTTGAAGGTGTCTCCGGGCTGGATGTAGAAACTTTTACTGGAGAGGTAGGAAGGGATGCAATGACTTTTGCTACTATCCTCATAGTATCATCTACCTCAGTGGCTTCTTCCTGTTCATCACTGTCATCTTCAATATCTTTTATTATGACTATTTCAATACTCGGTTAGTGAAGGTGGTATATGTTCTTCCATGTGGCATTTGCAGCCTTCACAACCGATTCAATATTGTTGATTAGAATCAAACAAGTATTGAACCTTAGTGTCATCTTATTTTCATTTTCTTTTAATGCCTTCTTTACTTCATCATTTTTCAAGCTCACCATTAACTGTCTCAGGGTTTGATCAAATATGTCTATCACAGTTTGCTTTGCATTGCTCCATCTCATTTTTATTGGATTTAATAAGATAGCTGGAACCTATGGGGCTATTTCATTAGGAGAGTATTTCCACTGTCCCATTTTTTCAATAACAGCATCTTCTATTTCCTTCTGTTCTATTTCTGATCTGGTTTCATATTTAAAAGATTTTATGCTACTTACTCCAGATCCTGATCCGTCTCTAAAGAGTTTGATTCTTTCTTGAAAGTTTAGAGGAGACCTTTTGAATACTATGTCTTTATCTACCTTGTCTGCCTTGTCTACCTTACCTCTTGCATTTCTCCTTGTAAATACAGCCATGGGAGGCTTAGGTGCCTTAGTGATGAATACCTTTCCTTTCTTCTTTGCAGGTTCTGGTTCCTCTATTTTCTCATCCTTTTCCTCTTCTTCTTCATCTTTTTCTTCTTTGTCCTTGGTTATCATTTGCATTTTGGCTATCCTCTTCTTTCCTTTTTTTACCGCCTGTGGAGGCTTTATGCTTAGTTCAATTCTCACCTTAGCTTCATCATATGTTCCAAAATATGGAGCTTTGGGATTGACAAGCTGATTAAGTAGAGCTTCAATAATATTCTTGGTTTCATCAATATTTACCTTATAAGGAAGAGGTTTTACATATACAGTCCTCAGTTTAGCTGCTTGAATATATACATTGTCACAATCCACCATAAAACAAATGTCATCCTTGTAATCTTCCACAAACTTCTGTGGAATCTAGAATCTATCATTCATTTTCTCTTTGAAAGACTCAAAATAATTATCCATGATGCTTTCAAAATTTTCACCCATTTCTGAGATGTATTCATTTATTTCATAAAGGACTGGCACATCTTTTCTCCATACAACTTTTCATTTAGAAGGGAAGAATTTCTGAGCATAGAAGAATAAACAGACCAATAAGGATCCAAACTTACATGGATTGTTTTTGGAAGTTTGAATGCTTTCCATGTTTTTGTTAAACTGTTTTAACAATAAGTCTGCTAGGTCAAATGTTAAGTTATTCTTGACCACTTTGTATGCTAGGTCAATAGCTTCATAGGAGACACTATTTTGTCGACTCGAACTGTAAATCTTATGGGCAATAATGTGTGTACCAAACTTCAATTTAGCATCGGTAATGCTGCTAACTTTCATGCCTCTACCATCCCACTCAGCTAGGGTTTTCTTCTCTAGTTCCATCCGACCTAGGGTTTTGGTAGTTTTTGCTTTGTTCAACATGGGAAGATCGGTGATTTGATGAATCATCTTCTTTGTGATCTCTATGGGTTTCTCAAGCCAAATCTTTCCATCATGTACACGGCTGAGAATGTATCTAACCCATTTATCTCAAAAGTTTTGAGGTAGATGTGCAATGTGAACTAAACCTTTATCTTCCAGATGTTTGTGCTCAAGTTTTAGAATACCATCCACACACAGTTCCTCACACACAATATCTAGTTCTAGGTTCCCCATTTCATGAATTGAACAGTTGAAATGATTGCGGATATCATTAATAAGTAGTACCTTAGGAGGAATCTGAGATTGAGCTCCGTTCAGATCTAGGGCTACTGCTATTGCGGGCACGATCTTGAAATCGGGTGCTTTCCATTCCCCTTCAACTAACATATCAGATCCTTTCTTTGCTGGGTGCTGGATGATGCCATGGTAGCTCACAGAAAATTCCTTTCACAAAAGTATTGAATCGCTGGGTTGCTCTTGAAATTTTCTGCTCTCAAAGTGCTAAAGGTTCGCGGTGAAGAATGAGTTCGATTACTTGCCTTTTGTTTACAACTCTGTCATTAATGCTCAGTACAAATTAGGGTATGAATTCCAACAGACTGTCACCCACTAAGAATTAATTGCTTGGTAAAGACTTTGCAACTCGGTGAACTCGAGAATTCATATTGCTCTGACCTCGCTCGGTAAAGGCGGGTACCGACCTTGCTCGGTAAAGACTGATACCGACCTTCCTGTGATCTTACTGCATCTTGTATGTTGATTTAGATCTTTCTTTTAATTTAGTTTTGGAACTGCTTGAGATTGGTCTATGAGAATATAGTTCTAGTGCTTTCTTGGAAATTTAGTTTGAGTCGATAGAGCCATCCTTTCCATTACTTGGACTAGATTTCTCGGTAGATTTAGGAATCCATTTTTGTCTCACTTGTTTCCTAACCTTAGTTGCTTCATTCTTCTTTCCATCTTCAACTTCACTAGCATTCATGCAGTTTCTAGCTATGTGACCGAGTTTAGTGCATTTGAAGCATCTTACGGTAGTATCTCTTTTCCTTAGATGATGTTTTATGCAATTCATGCCAATGTGTCTATATTCTCCACAGTAATGACATCTACACCAGGTGTTGTAGTCCCATCCAAACATTGCTTTCATAATTTGTTCTGCTGGATTGAATGTCTTGGATCTGCACTCAGATGCTTTGTGACCTTGTTTGTTGCACTTGTGACAATTACCTCTGAATCTTGGTTTTTCCCTGCATTCATTTGCTTTGTGACCATGTTGATTGCAGTTGTAGCATTTTCCATTGAATTCTACTTTTTCATTATTCCAACATTTATTTGAAGTATGTCCTATTTTACCACAGTGATTACAAGTAGGTTTCTGATTCCTTTGAGTACCTTGCTTAGAAGATTCACCTTCTCCTTTGTATCCAAGTCCTGCTTTTCCTTTTTGCCTATGAAGATTTTGCTCATACAGCTGATTCAAGTCTTCTTGGCTTTTCAGCATTCCTTCATTGATTTGTTTTTTAGTGTTTAAGTCATCCACCAATCTTAGATTGATTTCCTTTTCAGATCTTAGTTCTTCTCTTGTGCTTTCTATTTCTGATCTTAGATTCAGAATTTCCTCATTTGTATGAGAGATATGATCAATTAGGTTTTCTAGCTGAAGGGTTTTATTTTGGACTTCAATGTTCCTTCCATCTAATTCATCTTTCAACTTGTTTCTTTGTTCCAAGATCTCACAAAATCTTGTAGAGTGTAGCTCTTGTTCTCTTTTTAATTTTCTCACTTCTTCCTGCAGAGACCCATTCTTTTCTAGGAGTTCTTTGACAACATTGTTTTCTTCATCTCAGCTATTTGAGGGAAAAAGATCTTCAATCTTTTCTTCAATGTAATTCTGATCATTCATCTGATTTGCAAGTTCCTTCCTTCTTCTTAGGGATTGGGAAAGATGTTCTTTTGCTTCTTTAAGTTTAGCTATGGCCATTTCCAGATCTAGCTTTTCATTTTCAATCACCTTGTTCAGTTTGAATACCTCCATTATCCTGGATCTTCGCTCAAGCTAGTTAAGCTTTGTCTTGAGAACCAATGCTGCTCTGATACCAATTGTTGGAAATATTCAGGAATTAACTGAGTTACTGAGAGGGGAGGGGTGAATCAGTAACTTCAAATTTTCTTTCAATTACAGATGTATTAACATGTGATTTACTTTAACCTTTGCATATAGAAAGCATGATACTTAAAAGCATTCACAATAATGACACATAGATTTGGTTACCCAGAAACCTTCCAAAAAGAAAGTAAAACTAGGGTGGGGATGAAACCCACAAAGCTTTAATACTGTAGAATAAAGTTGGCCAGTTAAGGCTTAC
This sequence comes from Chamaecyparis obtusa, assembly GCA_027943335.1. Classification (NCBI taxonomy): domain Eukaryota; kingdom Viridiplantae; phylum Streptophyta; class Pinopsida; order Cupressales; family Cupressaceae; genus Chamaecyparis; species Chamaecyparis obtusa. The sequence continues at coordinate 78,952 of BSBK01005666.1, forward strand.
AATTTGATCACTTCTGATGATCTGCCCTGTTAGGAGCAATAAGGATTGCTAAATCCACCTTGTTAAAGGATTTACAAACATACAATGAAGTATGCACTCGGTAAAGAGATTTTACAAAAGACTGTTAAGTCTACCTGGTTAAAGGATTTAGTACTGATTCACCTGTTAGGTTGAAATAGTAGATCTCTTGTTTTGCAACTGGATCGCTGATGTACTGATCACCTTCTGTGATGAATTTGTCTTTGTTGTTCCTTATACTACTGAAGCCCTTTGTAATTCACTTATCTCTACCTTTCTTTCTTTTTCACATATATGCTTTTTTCATTGTTCTTGACATTTTTACAACATTGTTTATATACAAGTCTAAACAATTAATTACAATTACAATTACAAAGTCGGCTTGACAAATAAACATAAGTGCTACTAAGTCAGCCCAAGTATGGTTACACGGTTCCTGCAAATTAACTCGGTGACTTTCTGATACTCGGCATCCACTGCATTACTCGACATCGTCATGCACTCGGTAGAAGTGAAGGCACGGTTCATACTGACCACTCGGTATATACTGGTGACTCGGTAGACATGATGTTACTCGGTTTACACTATCCTGCTTGGTTTGTACTAACTTGCTCAGTTTGCACTGTTTTGCTCGGTTTGCACTGTCTACTCGGTTTGCACTGTCTGCTTGGTTTGCACTATCTGCTCGGTTTGCACTGTCTGCTCGGTTTGCACTGTCTGCTCGGTTTGCACCCAGAATGCAAATAAGTGTTGTCACTAGTGGCAATTCTACTTAATGCCAACATTCACTCCTTGATCTTGACTCTAGATATGCATGATAATCACTTGCAATGAAGGAGAGATAATGTGAATGGAAGGAAGGATCATCTTTCTTGATTGATAATTCATCTACTTGGCTATCATGGAAGAGATACTTGCTTCAATTTGAGAATATTTCCTTTGAATTGAATGATTTTAAATAATTGGAGACTTGGATTAACCATATCTTGGATGCTTTCCTTCCAATTTTGAATACAATTTCTCTTGATTTCTTGAAAACTTAATACTAAATTCTTGCACTTAAAAACTTCATTGTAAATTTTTGAAAGGAAACTCAGGTGCGAAAACAACTTCCTACACCAATCTCTATAGGAGAGTATTGTGCAAATTCTTATAAATCCTTACAATTTCAAATTCGTTAACTACTTTAACAAAGATATTGCAACCACATACCATGCATACAGAAAAATAGAGAATGACACAATGATATACCTTGGGGAAAACCTTTCGGTAAAAAACCCCAGCACTCTAGAACCTGCACAATGTATTATCTTCAACACAAAGATTACAATACATTTGCAATGCAATTTCTTTTAGGAAATGAGAGACAAAGCCAACAAGACTTAAATTTTGTTATCTCTCTCCCATAGGAGCAGCATCATATATATAGACCCCTCTGGACCCAAAAATAGGCACAACCATCAAGACCCATGCACAAAGCCACATGTACATAGTTGTTACATGCAATCCCAAGAATAGGCATCCATCCCTAGAATAGACTATGATAGCTTGTCATAGAATCTGCCAAAAATAATGGTCACAAAAGAAGTGTAAGAGAATCTGTCATACCAACCTATTTTTGGCATATTCTCTTACATAGACCAAACACTTCTTCTTGGGTGCCCAAATAGGCCCAAGTCATAAGATGCTCTTACACCTGTCATAGCACATTCCTTAAATAGTTCTTATGCATCATAGGAATCTTTCATGACCATTTCAATTATGATCTCTGATGCAGGAGCATCCTGGGTGTAAGAGCAATCTTGCATCACCCAAAAATATTTGTTTTTGCTTTTCAATAAGGGCTATCTTGTGCAGAGCTGCTATTTCTAGAAACTTTCTATTTTTAGTAAGTTGGTCATACGATCTCGGAATGTTCTGATTTCACATGTGGAGGTTCATCTCTATCATATCAGCCTGCCAGTAAAGTTTCATGGCTAGATCAAGTCTGGTTTTGAAGATATTGAAAATTTTTGGTTTTGGAAACAGGGTGCAGAAACTTTGAACTCAGTTTTGAAGGCTTTAGAGGCCCTGGATGAGGTCGAATTTTGGGCTGAATGAAGCTTGCTTAATTCAAGTGTTGTAGAGCTCCTCGCGCCCTTTCCGAAATGGGGTTACAATAGTCAATCAGGTGAACTGGTGATGACTTATGGTCTTCGGAAGTTGGGTCACCTGAAATGGCAGAAAATGATTTTTCTTCAAAATTTCTGTTCGGGTTTCAAAATTTATTTTGAGCCGACTTTGATGTAATAAATTGAAAAATAAAATAATTCTAAGTTTGGTCGGCCCTATGGGCTAAATTTCTGGAACCTTCCCAGGCGGTGGAAAATTGCCTATATAAGGAAGGCTGTATTATTGTCTTAGGCAGTTCAGAATAGTTCTGGGTAGTAGATCTGGGTAATAGTTCAAGGCTTTGTCCTACAGAATATTGTAAGGGAATGCCCATGTGGCTTTGCATGTTGTAATTCTAAAAATTTGTAATTCCACATTTGTGGAGATAATAAGAAGCCAATTTTCTGTTCTTGCATATTATTGTTGTTGTTTCTCTATGTCTGTTATGTGTTTGTGGTATTAAGGGGAGCACCCTTCATCAATCTCCTTACACACAAGATGTCGACACATCAAGTGGAGTGACACATCAGCATGCCAACTAGACATGTACACTCACACTTAATTACATTATTTGCAAAAAATACATTTACAAAACAAATAATAGGAATAGGAATTATCCAAGGTTGAGACACCTTATTCCTAACATTTTCCCACTTGTCGAACACCTTGTAAGAGCAACAGGAACAAAATAGGAACTTTAACCGCTATAGGCCAAAAGGCCCATAGACTCTGAACACCATCTGAACTTCTCAGTGTCCACTAGTTTCATTAATGCATCTACAACATTCTTCATAGTATCTACCTTCTCCAAATTTACCTTTCCATCTTCCACCATATCTCTCACAAAGTGAAACTGCACATCAATGTGCTTCATTCTGGCATGGAAAGTTGGATTCTTTGCAAGGCAAATAGCGCTCTAACTATCACACCAAATAGTAATCTATTCTGCATCAACACCAACATCAAAACACAATCTTCTAAGCCAAATGGCTTCTTTACAAGCATGAGTAGAAGCCATGTACTCAGCTTTTGTAGTGGACAAAGCAACCATAGGTTGTCACTTACTCATCCAACTGATGGCACCACCAAACATAGTGAACACATAAGCACTGGTGGATCTCTTGCTGTCAATATCACCTGCCCAATCTGAATCCACAAACCCATGAATAAAAATTGAATGCAAAGATCTAGAAGAGTTACCATGATAACATATGGAGTAATCTGATGTACCCCTTAAATATCTGAATACTCGCTTAATTGCATCCCAATGTACCCATCTAGGATTAGCCATAAATTGACTCAAGACTCCCACTGCTTGGGCAATGTCTAGTCTAGTACAGACCATAGCATACATAAGACTGCCAACTGCACTAGCATAAAGTACTCTACTCGTGTCCTCCACCTCACTAGGAGATTTTGGACAATCATCTACAAATAACTTTGTTCCCACAGAAATAGGAACACATAGTGGTCTACAATCTACCATGCTGAACTTGTCCAACACAGACTTCACATACTTACTCTGACTCAACCAAAGTTTTCTATTAGACCTGTCTCTACTAATTTCCATACCCAAGATGTACCTAGCTACCCCAAGATCTTTCATCTCAAACTATGTTGACAACTAAGATTTAAAATCAGAAATCATACCCTTACCCTTCCCAAATAGCAACATATCATCAACATATAATGCAACAATAAGAAGGCGATCATTTTGAACTTTGAAATAAACACAATGATCTGATTTTTATCTTACAAATCCAATTGACAACACAAAGACATCAAACTTAAGGTACCACATCCTAGGAGATTGCTTCAAACCATATAGAGATTTCTTTAATCTGCAAATAAAGGATTCTTTACCTTTAACAATATAGTGCTCAGGCTATGACATATAAATATCTTCCTCCAAATCACCATGAAGGAAAGTTGTCTTCACATCCATCTGTTCTATCTCTAAATCATATGATGCAGCAAGAGATAACATAAATCTAATGGATGTCAAATTTGTAACAAGAGAGAATATTTCACCATAATCTATTCCCTCTACCTATGAATACCCCTTTGCAACCAATCTAGCTTTATACCTTTCAAAACTACCATCTGCATAGAATTTCTTCTTGAACACCCATTTATAGCCAATAGATTTTCTCCCATTAGGCAAAGGTACAAGGTCCCAAGTTTTGTTTTTCTCTAATGAAGCCATCTCATCATCCATAGCCTCAATCCAGGAACCTACATCTTCCATGCCCAAAGCCTCTTTCACAAATCTAGGCTCATCAGTGTTAGTAATCAAAGCAAAGGCACAACTAGAATCTAACATAGAATAACCAAATCTTTCTGGTTGCTTTCTTTCTCTCGTGGATCTCCTCAACGGCTGTGGTTGAGGTTGTTCTTCCTCTTCTTCTGAACTATCAGAGCTGCTAGAGCTCTCCTCATCATTAGGCCCAACATGGTCTCTCTGTTCAGTCTTCTCAGGGGTAGGAGGCAACTGAACAACATCTTTTTCCTTTTCTTTTTCATCAACAAGGGCTGATGTAGGAGATCTGTTAACTAGATAGCAAGCAGTGGCCATAGCTTCGGCCCAAAACCTTTGTTCTAAACTAGCTCCACTAAGCATACTCCTAGCCTTCTCCATCAGTGTCTTATTTCTACAACTCCATTTTGTTGTGGGGTATAAGGAGTTGTCTTATGCCTCTTGATACCTTGTTCTTTATAGAACTGTTCAAACTCTACTGAGCAAAACTCACCACCATTGTCAGTTCTCACACACTTAATCTTCTTACTAGTCTGATTCTCTACAAGAACTTTAAATTCCTTGAACTGACTAAAGACTTATGTCTTGCTTTTAAGGAAATAAATCCACATCCTTCTACTGTAATCATCTATGAAAGATACAAAAAATATAGACTTGGAGATTGAAGGAACTTTTACAAGACCAAATACATCAGAATGAATAAGATCCAAAACATCAGAAGATTTGTGAGAACTAGAGTAAAACTGAACGCAATTTTGTTTACCATAGACACAGTGTTCGTAGAAGTCGAACTCGAGATTGCAATCATTTAACCCCTCAATGAGATTTTTATTTTTTAGGGTTTTAAGACCCTTTTCTCCAATGTGGCCAAATCTCATATGCCACAACATTGTCTTTTCTACAGGAAGCTTACCTTCCAAAGTATTTGCACTACCATCGAAACCGATAGCCATAGACTTCTTCACTGCTTGTTTAATGGTGAGGATGAAGAACTATTACATAGAGGAATACATGCATCTAGCTGAAATAAGGTACCTCTCCTAGTACCCCTTGCAAGCACTATCAATCCTCTCATCATCTTGCATCCTTCTTTCAAAAAAATAACTTGCACACCTACATCATTCAGCATACTTACAGATAATAGGTTTCATGCCAAACCCAGAATGTGCATAACTCTATTGATTCTCTTTACTCATCCATCAGGAAATTTGATAGTGACCCTTCCACATCCAACTATCTTTAGGTGAGAATCATCACCCAAGTACACCTTTCCACCATCGAACTTTTCATATTTTGAGAACCAATTTCAATGAGAGGTCATGTGAAAAGATGCACCCAAGTCAACCAACCACACATCATCAGATGCATGGGCTGCCAAAGCTACGATGAATGCATCACCATCTTGTTGAGATCTTTTTGAAGCTGAATCTGAACCTTTCTTCTTCTTCTTCAGTTCTTTGTAGTCTTTATGGAAGTGCCTGTATACACCTAAAAATGGTCACCTAGACTATTAGCCCCTTTTGCTAAATCATCAATTGCTTATTTTTTATCAAATCCTAGTTCTATCATTTATTCAATTATTTTCTATGGGCTAACCATTTTATCCTAAGTCTTTATTTATTTAAAAGGAATATTTCCTCCCCTTTTAAATAAATAAAAGCCCCCACTTTTCCTCTTATCCTAAGTTGCACAAATAAAACATTATTCTTATTTTATAAAAAAGGAAAAAGAACTTTTTATCTCATATGGACACAAAAGTCAACTCTTATTTTCCTATTGGAGGATACTTGTGCACATGGATTGCTTCTCTTTCAAGCTCCACCATTGATTAAATCTTTTGCCTCTTAATCTCCATGGTCCATTTCTCCTCATTTCCTTTAAAAGGAGAGCTCTCTTCTTCATTCTAGATCGCCAACTTTTTATGCTAACTTTATGCTGCAGGTTTTCTAGGTCACTTTGGAGCTTTTAGAGATTTGGAGCATTCTTGCATTCTACATCTCATTCTTGCATTCTTATCTTAGCTTCATATTTATACTTTCTTAGATTAGCTTCATTTCTACGCTCTAGATTAGCTCACATAGATTAATTAGCTTGGGTTGTAACACTTGCATATTTCCTTTCATAGCTTAGCTTGCATTTCCATTTCTAGCATAGCATTGCATTGCATTTTCATTCTTAATTCTTGAGGATATTGGCATTCTTACCCTTGTCTTCATTGAATCTCCCATTGCATGGTTTACTAGCAAGGTTATAGGCTAAATAGCTCTAGTTGAGAGCATTCTTAAAAAACTCTTGCACTCCATGCCTAGGGAGCTATGGATTGATTTGTGAGGGCTCATTCTTGAGTTTCCTTGCATGTAATGATCCATAGAAGTGTGACACATTTATAGCACACATTTTTGGTGCCCACCGTGGGGCAGAGTAGATAGACTTTGTCCTTTAAATTTTGCATCTTCATCAATTTCCATCAATTTTTTAGCAAGTTTTTAACGTAATTTTTGTTCTCTGGTTTTCTGTCTCAGAATATCACGTGATACTTCTCAGGTATATCATGTGATATACCTTACTATATGCATGTGATACTTCATGCCAGAGAAGAATTGCATGGCAGTATTGAGGTATATCACCTTGTCTCGGGTGAAGTATCGCCTGGTGTCAAGCGAAATATCGCGCGGACTGATAAGTATCACCTGGTGTCGAGCGAAGTATCCTGTGATACTGTGTCTAAACCTGGTAGTGACCTATTTTTGAGTTATTTTATCCATCTTGAAAGTTTTAGGTTCTTAGCCATCTTTTTGAAATTTTTTGAAAATCTCCAGCATTTTCAAATCCGTGCCACTCGAGAAAATGGGTGCCCATTTTTTTTTTGAAATTTTGCAAATGGTATCAAAAGTTTAAGTGTGATATATCATTGTAAAGGTCTTTCTGAGCCTAATCCAACCATGATGGTTTCATTTTCAGATTTTATCATTTGACCAGTTATTTTTGCAGATTATCTAATTTTTTTCATGTACTAATCATTGTTAGATTTTGGATTTTGATTCTCCTAACTCTTGTTGGTCTAACAAGTTGTGGTTGTAGGTGCTTCTTGCTTGAAATTTGCTAAAATCGCATGTCAAAGAGGCCTACTAATGGTTTTTGCAGGGCTGCCCTAAGCATAAAAACCAAATCAAGTGCTTGTTTAATTGCTTTCTTTATTAAGTGCAACATATACTAGTTGTTTCCTTTCATAGGCACTTAATACCTTGTTGTAGAAATTTTGAGGTGGTATGAGAGTATGCTCTTCACCCTTATGGTGAAACAAAAATCTTGACCCATCTTGGGATTTTGAAAGCAAGGGGGTAATTGAATCTTTGCTTGGTGTGTTTGGTAGAGATTCTTGAGATAGGGAAGTATGCTCTTCACCCTTGTGGTGAACCAAAAACCTTGAACCTCAAGAATTAATCCACTCTTTGTTTAGCTTAGGATCCTTTAGCGGGCCTGATCTTGAGCAATCAAGAGGAATGACCCAAGTGGGGACAACCTTGTCATCATTTTCCTTGGTGGCGAGTGATTCCAACTCACTATAATCTCAAGGCTATCGAGGATACAAAACCTTGGTAGACATAGTACTTATCTTCGCTTGATGTGAGTAACTTGTGGGATTGTGAACATGAGGAAAGCATTAAGCAAGAATGCTTAAGGTACTCTTGAGGCCATGAGGTCCTAGTCTTTTATGAGGAGTAAGAGGGGTACTATGAATGGAAACCCTTACTATGAACCATTAGATAGAGGCCACCTTCTTTTAGCCGCTTAGCTTCTTGGTGCAAGGATTGATCCAAGTGGACTTACCCGGATCACCCCAAGACACTCACCATATGTGTTCTTTTGGTTGTATTTTTGACACTTCCATGACAACGCCAATATCTCTTATGGGCAACCACTTGGTGTGAGGCAAGGGAGCATCAAGTTGTGGGCCATGTTGCTAAGTAATGAGCCTTGTTCTTCTAGGTAGTAATTGCTTGAATTGTCTTCGATTGTGCTATACCAATGTAAATGTTCTCAACATTAAAACAAACTGTAGCATTCATAAGGTTCTCTATTTTGATATCACACATGCTTGTCTTGGCAAGGTTGATTTTGCGCTTGTTTCAAGTGTTTTATGACATGTTTGATCCTATACTTTTTGCAAACCTATCTTTTATGTGCTGTTACTGCTTGTAAAACTAAGAAATTGCACTATCCAACCTTTGAACTTGATCAAAATGCTTCAAAACTGAGATTTTTATGTTCACTGGTCAAAGAATCACCCCAAATTTGCAACAGTATCGCACGCCTTCCTAAGAAATATCGTGCAATAGTTCATGCGTGTTGTCTATTGCTTGCTTTGCTTGAAGTCTATCACTCTGGTATATTGAGGTCTATCACCTGGCTTAAAGAAAAGTATCACCTGACTGAGAAGTATCACCCTGTCTGCCTAGAAAGTATTACCCAAAATCTTTTTGTTTTCCTATCATTGTTGCAATTCGGAGTGGCTAAACTTGCACTTTAACCTATCGTAGAGTGTCTTTTTCTATTCTTACCTGAAACTAGTTTGTTACCTACATGCTTAAATTTGTTCTAGACTGAAACAAATGAGCTAAAAAATTTTGGTTTGAGTTTAACAAATGCTACTCTTGATCACTTGTCGCATCATGGTTACCTCTCTAGCTACTTGCTTATTGAGCTTCTTGCTCGTTGCTTGGCTTTAGTCAATTGATTGCTGTAAGTGCTTGAGCACTTTTGACGAGCCATCTCTCTATTGTTCTACTTTGACAAGTGATCTTTATTAGCTTTTCTTATCTCAAATCTAAGAAACTTTGTCTCATTCTATTAGTCAACCAACATCTCTTTTCATGCCGGTTACAACTCGGTCTCAATTTGAGCTAGAGAGTCATCCTCCGTTCAATTATACACAGTTACCTTCTCCAACTAGACGTTCAAAAGCACCCATTAGCAACAATAGTTCTAGTTTTGACCAATCTGAGAATTCTAAGGCTACACCGTGTTATAAAGGAGGTTTCCTCTTTTCCACATTCAAGACCCCCAAAAACACAGACAGTGTCTCACTCACTTTGACTGAACAAGAAAAGTTTCAACTCTTGCAAGAACACTTTGAGCATAAGGATAATCAAGCACACTTAGACAAAGAACACAATCAACAAAGGATGGATGCTACTAGGCGCATGGCTTATAGAGGGACATTTCATGAGCAACTTGAGACTAGTAATCATGAGCATAGACCTCTTTTTAATGGCAACAATGGCAACAACACGCCACCAAGATCTCCTCCAAGAACCACTTTTGGTATGCCTTCTTCACCTCCTAGACCTCCTCCCTCTCAACATGAGGCAGAGGCTAATGATGAGATTTCTAGTGAGGATCTTATGAGATGTGAACAAGATGTGGATTTCCAACGAATGATGCATAAGCTTTTAGAGCGTAATGGTGATCAATATTTTCAATATATGACTTCTAGAGGATACAAGCTTCCTCCTGGCTATGATGTCAGACAAATTGTCCAACAAAGAGTACCAACTAAATTGGAAGTCCTTCAAGAAGAATTATGTCGGACAAATCAATGCCTTACCCAAATTGCATTAGAAAGAGAGCCTCCAAAGGTCTCTTTTGTAGAATCAATTTGTGCTCTTCCTTTTGATAAAGATCTATACATGATCCCATTTCCTAAGGATATTGAGGTTCCTAAATATGACAAGTATGATGGACATGGTGACCCTCATGACCATGTGTGTCATTTTTTTGCTCTTAGTATGGACTTTCTTCATGAAGACACATATCTTCTATGCTTATTCCCTCGAAGCTTAAGAGGCCAAGCTTTGGAATGGTTTGCAAAATTGACACCACCGCTTAAGACTTTTGATGAGTTAGCTCAGCGATTTACCCAGCAGTACTCTTACAACATCCAACAACCTATCACTATGATAGATCTCGGCAATCTAAGACAACATCAAGGTGAGCCATTTGCAACTTACTTACAATGTTGGAGGTCATTGTATTCTCGATATCCTTGTCAGCTACCTGAAAGAGAAAAGATTGACATTTTCATCAACACACTTGTGCCTGAGCTATTTTATGATCTAAGGAAGCAATTGTTCTCCTCCTTCCATGACATGGTTGAAAGTGCATATCAGATTGAGGATGTAGCTATAAGAAAAGGGGATATTGTTATTAATAAAGATGTTAAAGGCAATGGCAAAGACAAGAACAAACCTTGGAATAAGAACAAGTATGTTGTTAATGATGGGGTTGTTGATGCTCCTAAAGTTAAAGAGCCCACTTTCAATCTCTCCAACGCTATCTATGTAGCAAAACAACAAGAAGCTAGCAACACTCACAATGCTCCTAAACCTCAATATGCAGATAAGCCTAAGAAGTCATTTTGAAAGCGAGTCTATACCAAGTTGGCATAACCTTATGATGTGATCCTTAAGACTTTGGTTGAAAATGGATATCTTATGCTTCCTGATAAACCTGATAAAACATTATTCTTATTTTATAAAAAGGGAAAAAGCACTTTTTGTCTCATATGGACACAAAAGTCAACTCTTATTTTCCTATTGGAGGATACTTGTGCACATGGATTGCTCCTCTTTCAAGCTCCACCGTTGATTAAATCTTTTGCCTCTTAATCTCCATGGTCCATTTCTCCTCATTTCCTTTAAAAGGAGAGCTCTCTTCTTCATTCTAGATCGCCAACTTTTTATGCTAACTTTATGCTGCAGGTTTTCTAGGTCACTTTGGAGCTTTTAGAGATTTGGAGCATTCTTGCATTCTACATCTCATTCTTGCATTCTTAGCTTAGCTTCATATTTATGCTTTCTTAGATTAGCTTCATTTCTATGCTCTAGATTAGCTCACATAGATTAATTAGCTTGGGTTGTAACACTTTCATATTTCCTTTCATAGCTTAGCTTGCATTTCCATTTCTAGCATAGCATTGCATTGCATTTTCATTCTTGATTCTTAAGGATATTGGCATTCTTTCCCTTGTCTTCATTGAATCTCCCATTGCATAGTTTACTAGCAAGGTTATAGGCTAAATAGCTCTAGCTGAGAGCATTCTTAAAAAACCCTTGCACTCCATGCCTAGGGAGCTATGGATCGATTTGTGAGGGCTCATTCTTGAGTCTCCTTGCATGTAATGATCCATAGAAGTGTGACACATTTATAGCACACAGTGCCCAGATTTATCACAGTTCCAACATTTTACCTTGGACTTATTGGAAGTCTTTGACTTCCCATGGGATTTGGATCTACCCTTATTGTTAGACTTATTGTCATTTTTCTTCCCTCTTTCAGTGGATCTCCCATGAATAGCAAGGGCTTCTTTTTCCAAAATGGAAGCCTTTCTCCGCATCTCCTCTAATACCAGTGAAGACACCACATCATCCATTTTGAAGATGACTAAAGTGCTTTCGAGAGACATCACAAGATGGTCCCATGAATCTAGTAATGAACATAAAAGTGTGTAGCAATGATCCTCCTCCTCTAACTTGACACCAGCTGATGTCAATTGTGTAGTTAGCAGATTAAATGCATTTAAATGATCTGTTAAGGATCCACCTTCCTCCATTCATAAAGAGTACAACTTCTTCCTTAGGAACAACTTGTTCACCAGAGATTTGGCCTAATACATAGCCGCAAGTCTTTCCCACAAACTATTTGCAGTTTTCTCATCTAGAACATTCAGAAGGACTTCATCAGTTAAACAAAGTCTTATGAGACCCTTAGCTTTATGGTCTTTAATATCCCAATTTTCTTGAGCTATAGTTTCTGGTCTTGTAGCATTTGAAGTTGCTTCCCATAGGTCACGATCTTCCAACATGTCTTCCATCTTGAGTTTCCACAACTTGAAATTAGTGCCATTAAATTTCTCCACCTCTATTCTTCCATATGATGAACTTGCCATCTCAATCTATAAATAAGATTCAAAATGCTCTACAAAAAACTCTCACTCAAACTTGAGATCAGCTCCAAAAACCCTACCCAACAATAGGATCAAAAGTTGATCAAGCTCTGATACCACTTGTAAGGAAACTCAGGTGCGGAAACAACTTCCTATGCTAATCTCTATAGGAGAGTATTGTGCAAATTCTTATAAATCCTTACAATTTCAGATTTGTTAACTACTTTAACAAAGATATTGCAACCACATACCATGTATACAGAAAAATAGAGAATGACACAATGATATACCCTGGGGAAAACCTTTCGGTAAAAAACCCCAGCACTCCAAAACCTGCACAATGTATTATCTTCAACACAAAGATTACAATACACTTGCAATGCAAGTTCTTTCAGGAAATGAGAGACAAAGACAACAAGACTTAAATTTTGTTATCTCTCTCCCATAGGAGTAGCATCATATATATAGACTCCTTTGGACCCAAAAATAGGCACAACCACCAAGACCCATGCACAAAGCCACATGTACATAGTTGTTACATGCAATCCCAAGAATAGGCATCCATCCCTAGAATAGACTATGATAGCTTGTCATAGAATCCGCCAAAAATAACTGTCACAAGAGAAGTGTAAGAGAATCTGTCATACCAACCTATTTTTGGCATATTCTCTTACACACACCAACCACTTCTTCTTGGGCACCCAAATAGGCCCAAGTCATAAGATGCTCTTACACCTGTCATAGCACATTCCTTAAATAGTTCTTACACATCATAGGAATCTGTCATGACCATTTCAGTCATGATCTCCTTACACACAAGATGTTGACACATCAAGTGGAGTGACACATCAACATGCCAACTAGTCATGTACACTCACACTTAATTACATTATTTGCAAAAAATACATTTACAAAACAAATAATAAGAATAGGAATTATCCAAGGTTGAGACACCTTATTCCTAACAATTTTTGCACTTAAAAACTTGGTAGTAAATTCTTACAAGTTTGAAAACTTTATATTAAATTATTGCACTTGATAATGGATTTCAATGTGGAGTTGATAAAAATTAAATATGAAGTGTGAGTAATTTTAATACTTGTTATTAGTTTATTGCCCCATTCCTTTCTTATTTTCAAAGTATTGGTAATGTTCTTTCTAATGAGAATTTTGAGTCACCTTATATACCTAGTCAAATCCCTAAGTATGGGAAACCATCTAATGTATGTATGCCTAAGAAACTCATGTCAAATGGATATGAGGTTTTTATCATTGATAGAAAACCAATCTGAATCAAATGTCCCTAATCAGAAATGTGCAACACCTATGGAGTTCATAACACATACCTAGGTTCTAGCTGATGAAGACATAATGGAACCATAAATGATGAGACATATATATTAGTATTGGGTTATGGACAACCTTCAAATGAAGAGTGCAATGATGTTAGTACAAATGAAATAACATTTTTATTTTGAAATAAATACTGAAAAACTAGGGCTAATTATATATATAATAATTTGCGTAGTTTATCTTAAAAGGATTGTTCTAATGGTAAAAGTATTTGCATTATATATGTACAAATTTTTGTTGCTGATAATGGTAAAAATGTTGAGTCAATTCATGCTCTTCCCTCATGTGAAATTTATTATATGAATTATAAATCTATATTTAAAAGTCATGAAAACATACAAATGATTCAAGTGGATAGATTTGAAAGCAAAATTCCATTTCATACTAATAAAAACACCTAATTAGCAAGAAAATATGGTATGTGAATCTAAGGATAGCTATCATATTTTTTCAAATATGCTATATCAATAAATAATTAAAAGGGGTCATGTTGATATTTACCATGGGAAATTTAAAAGTGACTATCATTTTTTTCCAAATTCTTGTTATAATAAAGTAGTAGAGAGTGGTCAAGCAATGTCTTTTCATGAAGCATTTGAGTATGGTTTTCAAAATTTCTCAAATCTATTTTATGAAGATAAAGAATTCTCAAATGATGAAAGTATTGTGCTATCTTGTGGAGATGATCAATATAATGAAGAGATTGATATTTATAAATTTTCATTATTTTTTTTATCTGACCCATAGTTGTCATACTGAATATGAGAGGATTGGCTTATGCAAGAAGGATTTATGTGTTACTCTGCATGCTTGGAAAGTGAATTTAAAGAATGACAATATCAAATGGTGAAGCCATTAGAAGATCAAGATAAATACCATATTAAATTTGAAAATACAAAAAATAATGAGGATTCTTATGTTCAAGTGAGTAAAACAAGGATTGAGGATAAAAATGGAGTTCATGGATGTAGCACTTATAAGATTTATATACATTTCCATGATGAAATTTATGATGGGGTACTCTTAAGCCTTAATGATTCTTTTCTTGAATCTTTTTGCATCGACATGAGTTTTGGTTGGGAAGGTGAACTCATCCTGAAATTAGATGCATTTTGTTGGAAATATAGATGGAGTAACTGAGAGGGGGGTTGAATCAGTTAACCACAAAAATATTACCATAGATCCTTTAGATGTCTTATTAAATCATTTACTACTATTACTTGGAAAACATACAGAGAAATGTTGAAACTCAATTATTGCAATGAGTGTTAATTATAATTGATATTAAGCATTCATTAGTGATTAACATGCATGCATAAAGAAAATAACATGAACACAAGAGACACCAAATTTAATGTGGAAACCCAATATGGGAAAAACCACCAATGTAACTAGTTACTATTTTTCACTCTTTTGAAGTGATGCCCTGTTAGGAGACAACCCAGTAAAAGGTTACAAAACACACTATTAGGTGCAATCTTGTTAGAGGATTTAATCACCCTATTAGGAGTGTCCTTTTAAGAGGTCTTTGAAACAATTAAATAGAACTACCACCTTGTTAGAGGATTTACAAAATGGCTGTTAAACCAACTCGGTTAAGAGATTTTGAAATCACTGCTACAATGGTAAGAAAGTAACAATGAAATGACCTAAATAATGATGTAACTGAATTGCTGATTATAGATCTCTATTCTACTTCACTAGATCCTTCCTGATCAAATATATCTCTGCTACTCTGCAAGGATATCTAACCATCCTTCAAAATTTTCTCACACTTTCCTTCAAAATGATTTGCATGTTCGCTCATCCACACACTCTTCCTCTTTCACACTTGTCCACACTTTCACTCTTTTCCACTTGCACACATTGAATTCACAACTTGACCTTCTATATATACCATTCAGATTGTCCATTCCCATTGTCATGTTGGCACTAATAATCATTACCAACATTAATAATCATTACCACAGTCGGCTTGAATAAACAAACTTTATTCCTCAAATTAACAAAATTCTTTACTGGGCTGACCTTGCTCGGTAAACACTGATCCAAAAAGAATTCCTTTGGTGACTGAGTGAACTCAGTAAACACTAACTTTCCTTCAATAACCATGGAAGCTCAGTTAACACTATTTTTTGCCATACTTTCCTTTGATGCCCGAGAGATCTCGGTAGACACTGAAAACTGCCTTGTTGACCGACTAAGCTCGGTAATCACTGGGAACTACTTTGTTGACCAACTAAGCATGATAATTGATATGACATTTGTGTGACATCAAAGACAACACACAATTAATCCAAAAATCTCCTTTAGACAATTGTATCCAACAACATTTATCCATGAAGAACCTTTTGAGGGATTGCATGAATCATACAAAAGTTAGTATGAAGATTTTTCCTTTCATGTGAAAGTTAACCCTAATACATAGATTAGTGACCTTGTATGTTTCATATAATATGAATGTATATATTTTATATTACACCTCGATGAATATTTTACAAGGCATTCTAATGAACTGATTTTTCAAAAATGTTATGTTTTCTTTAAATGTATTATGTTTGATGAATGCAACATCATTTTTACATGCAATAATGAGGTATTTGAGCTGATAACTAATGAAGAAGTTGAAGATGATAAAGAGTATGTTTACATCACTGACTATTAGAACCCATTTAGGGGTTCTAGTTTCAATGTACATGATCAAGTGCGAGTAAGTAAATTTTTGAGTTTGATCATGTTGTTGTGTGGTAAAAATTATATATTTGATAGAGGTAAACATCAATGTCTCAATTTGGAGGGCCTAGTTCCTCCATTTTTATTTTATTTTTTCTGATCTTAAAGTTCAAACTTTAAATGATGAAACCAATAGATATGCTACCTATATTATGTATTATAGAGATCTAATTTCTTATGTTGAATAAGTATTAAACCATCCCCAACTAGAGCCACTATAGGACATACATAATGCATATCATTTATAAATTTCTTCATGCCTTAGTGTGTATTGTTTGGTCTAGGGTATTAAAAATTTGTAATAGGTTAGCTTATATACTCTAGGCCTATTCCTACATTATAATCTATCTTTGACTGGTCAACCTAGTTTTGAAACTTAAGTCCTACATTTTATGCCCCCTAGTCATGGTGGTTACCTATCTATTTTGTTTGTTACTTGTTTGATTTGTAAGATCTTTGTTTATATATTTTATATTTTTTCTAAGGGTCCTAATATTGTATTCTAGTCATTTATGTTTCTCCATGTCCTCTCTAGAAACCCTTTTTAGTTCATGCCTTCTTTCAGATAAAAAATTAGTTATCAAGTTAAGTGTTTCAACAAATTTGCAATAGTTTTGTAGTGGTAGACTTTAAGGATTGTGAAGTTGAGACTAGATATTAGATGTTGAAGAAAGTTATTATTGCAACTTCGTAGTATTTTAAGACTTGTGCCTTATTAAAAAGTAAGAACCCTTATTAGGTTCTCAATTTTAGCCCCATTTTAGTAATGTATGCATTCCCACATTGATTTCATGTCCTTCTATCACCTATGCATCATTCAAATTGATATTATTTATTCAAAACTTGAAGTTTTCACTACCTTCTATGGATTATATCTCATTTTTCATCCAACGACATTTTTTATTTTCTACCTAGGACCTATGCATTCATTTTTGGATTTTGGAATAGGCGAAATCTTTAAGTAGGCTATAACTTAAACCACTAGTCATTATCACTCTCATCAACATTCACATCAATTCTAGGGTGATCTTACTAGGGCTAGGTCAAATTTTGAGGAATAGGTCAAGTTTGACAACCTGCTCCTAAGATTAGGTTGGACAAGTTGACCTTTCCCTAGGGTTTTTACCCTAAAATTAGTCCAGATCTCAATGGTGGGATTTTCTTCCGTTATCTAAAATTATAGTTAGCGCTAACAAAATATGAGCCCTGAAATGTGTATAAAAGAATACCCCTTCCTCTCATCATCCATTGTTATGCAAGCTATCTACGTCAAAAAGAAAATTCATTGTGCATTTAAGAGATCCAAGTTACAAGCAAGTATCCATTAGTGAATGAATCTGTTATCATGCATTTGATCCAATCAAGAATTCAAGAGAAAGGAAACCATCAAAATCCATTGATCATCCCAAATATTCATTCCATCATGCATTCAAGACATTTAATTTTATATATCCAGCTTCTTTCCCCCATTGCGAGTTAAGAAAATTAGTCTATAATAAAGGGAGGATATCTACATTCATCAATCAAGTCTTCTACTTCTCTTTTTTCTTGAATCCAACATTGTGGAAAAATATAACATATATCATTTGAGTTTTTAGTTTCATGACTTACTATTTAGTTTTTGTGAAGTTCAAACTATTGCATTATCACTTTTGATCACCTCCTACAAAAAAGCATTCTATTATTGAGGTATAGGGTGATTTATATTTTAGATCTAGATTCCATTTTATCTTTCCTTATTAAATTTAAATTTAATTTCAAGGTTAGATCCTAGAAATGGGTTTGACTAAATAAAACCACATTGTACAATATTTTCCCCCTTCTTTTCTATGTGCAGAAATCATTTTGGGAATTTTAGAACCAAATTTGAGAGTCTCAAAACTTGCTGTATACCTAGTGATATTTTTATTAGATTTAGAAATGAAATGACTAGGTAAAATTTAATGACCTTGATGCAGGACCATCCTAGGTGTAAGAGAAATATTTCATCACCCAAAAATATTTCTAGTTTCTTTTCAATAAGGGCTATCTTATGTAGAGCTACTATTTATGAAAACTTATTATTTTTAGTAAGTTGGTCATATGATTCCGAAATGCTCTGATTTCACAGTTGGAGGTTCATCTTAATCATATCAGCATACTAGTTGAGTCTCATTGCCACATCATTTGTATTGGGGAAGTTATTAAGGTTTTTGGGTATAAATTATTTAAGGTCAATTTTGAAGGCCTTATGGGCTCTTGATCTAGATCGACCCCCAGCTAACTGGAGTTTGAGCGAGTCCGGCACTATAGATCAAGTCATGCCATTTTTGAAACATGGTTACATTAGAGAAACATAGCTACAGTTAGAAAGTTATGGCCTTCAGAAGTTGGGATACCTAAAAACATATTTTATAATTATTTGGAGCCGAACCTATGTAAAAAGAAAAGAAAAGAAAAGAATTATTAAGATAGTCTACCTTAAGGGCTAAATTTATCAAACCTTCTCAAGTGGTGGAAATTGTCTATATAGGAAAGGTCCTTAGTGTTGTCTAGGGAAGTTCAAGGTAGATCTGGGTAATGATTCAAGGCTTTTTCCTATAGAATACTCTAAAGGAAAATGCTCATCTAGATTTTCCTATTGTAATTCTAAAATTTTTAATTCCACATTTGTGGAGATAATAGGAAGCCCATTTTCTATTCTTATAAATTCTTGTTGTTTCTTTGTTTCTATTATGTGTTTTTGGTATTAATGGGAGCACCCTTCATTAAGTGGTATTAGAGCAGGAGTTCTAGAGTGTTTAAATAGATCATTGACTATGAGGTAGTTTACACCAGGACCGTGGTTTAAGATTTCAAGGAGTAACACAAAAAATACCCCCATAAAGAGAGTGTGGCAGAAGAGCTGGTGGTGTGACACCTGAGGTTGGAGTGCTCCAGAGACAAGTGTGAGAATTGCAAGAAGAGATTCATAAAGGAATGAATCTTAATGTTAGAGATGAAAGTGAAGATGAAGCCAAAGAATAAAATTTTGATCAAGAAGGAGAAGGTAAAGAAAGACCTTTTTGGGCCATTTCCAAGATTGTGAAAAGACCTAAGATTGAGGTTCCTACATTTTCAGGAAATCTTAACCTAGAGTAGTTTATTGACTTGATCAATGAATTAGAAGAATAGTTTGAGTATGAAGACATCACGGATCCTGATCGAGTCAAGTTTGTGAAGGCCAGACTAAAGGGTCATGTGAAGATCTGGTGGCAAGAGATTCAATTGGAGCAAAATAGAAGAGGAAAGGCTAAAATCACAAGATGGGCTAAGATGGTAGATAAATTGAAGTGAAAGTTCATTCTTGTTGATTATGAGCTTGACCAACTGAAAAAAATACAAAAGTTTAAAGGAAGAAGGAAGATCTATTCAGGAGTATACAAAGGAGTTCTATCGAATCCTCATCAGAATAGGCTATGAGGAAGCTGATAAGGAGAAAGTTTCCCATTAACTTAATGGGTTGAGGCCAAGCATTTAGGAGGAGTTGAATTTGATTTGAATGAATAGTATTGAAGAGGTATACCAATTTTCCCTAAAAGTAGAGGAAAATATCAATAAGAAGTTTGATTGAAGACAAAATGGAAGAGGTTGTGGTTGAAGATCTGGTGGACGGTCATATGGAGGCCGAAATGAAAATCTAAAAAACTAAGGATGAGGCCATTAGCACTCAAAATCAAAAAGAAAACAATTCCAATCATTTCCATGGTTAGAATAATAGAGATCATAGAGGAAGACAAAGAGGACAAGGTTTAGGAAGAGGAGCCTTCTGTGGAACATATTTTCACCATGGAGAAGGTCATAGGCCATTTGAATGTCCTCAATTGCAAGGAAGGATAGATAGGAGAACTAAAGGCCAAGCTAGAGTTGCACATGTAGATGAAGATGGAAGATCATCACATTCTAAATATCTTGAAAGAGGAGAAATGATAATTAATAGAAGATTCATGCCGAGTGTTGAGAATGAACTTGAGCAAAGGAGGAGTTTGTTTTGCACCATGTGCAAGTGTGAAGATAAGTGTTGTGATGTGATTATTGATAGTGGAAGAACTGATAATTTAGCATCAGAAGAGATGGTAAAAAGGTTGAAGCTCAAGAGATAGAAAAACCCACATCCATATCAGAATGCCTAGGTATAGGATGACCACAAGGTCATGGTCAGTGAATAGTGCCTAGTGAAGTTCAAGATTGGTGGATACAACAATGAGGTACTATGTGATATCATACCTATAGATGCATGTCATATATTGTTAGGTAGACAATGTAAGTTTGACAGGTGTGATCTACATGATGGTCATGTGAATACCTATTCCCTAATGAAGGATGGAGTGCAGCATAAGTTAAAGTCATTAAAGGAAACAAAACAAAAGGTATGTGGTAATGCAAGGATAACTTTTGTTGATGGAAGAAAATTCCTAGAGGGTACGAGGCATGAAGATATGTGTTTTTATATGATTCCAAAAGATGGAAGAGAGGAAGTAGAAGATGTACCTATAGAAGTTTTAGATCTATTGAATGAGTTTCAAAATATTGTATCTAATATTTTTTTAGATAGATTACCAATGGTAAGGAAGATCAGTCATCAGATGGACTTTATTCCTGCAGCCAGTTTTCCAAATAAGGTAGCACACAAAATGACACTAGTAGAAAGTGAAGAGTTGAATAGATAAGTACATGAGTTGTTACACAAGGGGTTGATTCGGGAGAGCCTAAGACCATGTGTTGTACCAATAGTATTAGGATTGAAGAAGAATGGAGAATGGAGGATGTGTACAGATTCCAAAGCAATAAAAAAGATCACAATCAAGTACATGTTTCCATTGCTAGAAATGGATGATATTATGGACTATTTGAGTGGAGATGTTTATTTCTCAATGATAGGTCTAAAGAGTAGATATCATTAGATTTAGATTAGAGAAGAAGATGAATGGAAGATTGCCTTAAAATTAAAGGAAGGACTATATGAGTGGTTAGTCATGCCTTTTGGGCTAACCAATGAACCGAGCACTTTCATGCGGCTCATGAATGAGGTTCTGAAAGAATTTCTAGGCAAGTTTGTCATTGTTTACCTAGATGATATTTTGATCTTTAGTAAGACATTGGAGGAGCATATGATGCATATTCATATGGTGTTTGAGAAATTAAGAGAAGAGAAATTGTTGATTAATTTGAAGAAGTACAATTTTGTGAAGAAGGAGTTAGTGTATTTGGGATTTGTAGCTTAGTAGAAGGTCTAAAAATGGACCCATAGAAAATGCAGACTATCCTTGAATGGCCTAATCCAAGGAGTGCTATAGAGGTAAGATATTTTCATGGTTTGGATAGCTTTTATAGAAATTTTATCAGAATTTTTAGTAGTATTTTTGGACCCTTGACTAAAACAATGAGAGGGGATAGGAAAGAGTTTAAGTGGACTACTGGGGAAGATAAGAGTTTTAAACTGTTGAAATAGAAAGTTATAGAACAACTTATTTTACCACTTCTAGATTTTAATAAGGTGTTTCAAGTAGATTGTGATTCTAGTGGTACTTCAATAGGAGTTGTTATGATTCAAGAAGGTAAACCTATTACTTATTTCAGTGAGAAGTTAAATGATGCCAAGAGAAAATATTATGTTTATGATCAAAAATTTTATGCTATAGTTCAAGCATTCAAGAATTGGAGACACTATCTTCTTCCTAAGGATTTTGTTTTGCATACTGATCATCAAGCTATGCAATATTTGAATAGTCAAGGAAAGTTAAATCAAAGGCATTTGAAATGGGTTGCATTTTTGTAGAGTTATACATTTGTTTTGAAACAAAGGAGTGGAAAGTCTAACAGAGTTGCAGATCCACTTAGCAAAAGGAAACTATTACTAACAAAGATGTAGATTGAGGTGGTTGTATTCAAGGAACTCAAAAATCTATAGCTAGAGGATCCTACTTTTGGTGAAGCTTGGAAAGCTTGTAAAGAACCTGTTACTCTAGATATAGGAGAAAGTAGTTGGATTTCATTATTCAAGATGATATGCTATTTAGAGGGAGTCCGTTGTGCATTCAAAAAAGTTCAATGAGGGAGGATCTCATCAAGGATAAGCATAGCGGAGGATTGGATACACATTTTGGTCAAGATAAAACATTTTCTTTGGTTAGTGAGAATTATTATTTGCCACAGTTGTAGCAAGATGTCAAGAAGTTTGTACAGAGTTGTAGAGTATGTCAGATGGAAAAGGGAGTAAAGAAGAATACAAGGTTGTATCAGCCATTACCTCTACCATAGAATATGTGGGAGGATATTAGTATGGATTTTGTTCTTAGTTTACCAAGGACTCAGTGGGGACATGATTCAATTTTTGTGGTGGCTGATAGATTTTCAAAGATGGTGCATTTCATTCCCTGCATCTGAGTTGAGAAAGATAGATAAAGGAGAAATAAGTAGTGCTAAAGCTGAGGGTTTTCTAGAACATTTAAAGAACATCCATGAGGAGGTGATGAAGCACATTAAAAAGATGAATGCATAGTACAAGGCTAAGGAAAATGAGAAAAGAAGACATAAAGAATTTTAGGTTGGAGATGAAGTCATGGTTCATTTGTAGAAGGAGAGATTTCTAGTTGGTACATATAACAAGTTGAAAATGAAGAAGTTTGGGCCATGCAAGATATTAAAGAAGCATGATTCAAGAAATGCATATAAGATCAAGTTACCTATGGAGCTAAATATTTCACTAGTGTTTATCATTTCAGATCTAATAGAGTATCATGAAAGAAGTGTTGAATATGAGATCGCAAAAGCACAATGGAGTATTCCAACAACTAGTTCAGCTACCAAGGAGATTGAGGACATACTAGAGTGTCATGTTTGTAGAAGCACAAGGAACAAGACATACATATGAAGAATATCTAGTCAAATGAAAAAGATGACCTATTGAACATTCATCATGGTTCACAAATTAGAAGGTTAACCATCTTGATTTTCATCTTCACACCTGAGTCATGATAGGGTCACTTCTCAAATTACCCTAGGTGTCTAATGTAGGAGCATCCTAGCTATAAGATCAATCTTGCATCACCCAAAAATATTTTGGGTTTCTTTTCAATAAGGGCTATCTTATGTGGAGCTTCTATTTATGGAAACTTACTATTTTTAGTAAGTTGGTCATATGATCTCAGAATGTTTTGATTTTATAGTTGGAGGTTCATCTTAGCCATATCATCGTATAGTTTAGTTTCATTGCCACATCATCTATATTGGTGAAGTTATTAAGGTTTTTGGGTACCAAATCTTTCAGGTCAATTTTGAAGGACTTGGAGGCTCTGAATTGTGATCGACCCCTGGTTGAATGGAGCTTGTGCGAGTCAGGCACTTTAGATCAGGTCCAACCATTTCCAAAAATTAGATACAATAGAGAAATGAAGCTATGATTAGAAATTTATGGCCTCTAGAAGTTGGGGTACATAAAAACATATTTTGTAATTATTTGGAGCCCACCCTATGTAAAAATAAAAGAAAAGAAAATAATTCTTAGGATAGTCATCCTCGAGGGCTAAATTTTTGGAACCTTCTCAGGTGGTGGAAATTGCCTATATAGGAAAGGTCCATAGTGTTGTTCAGAGAATTTTGCCATAGATTTGGGTAATGATTGGAGGCTTTTTCTTAAAAAATATTGTAAAAAAAAATACCATTTGGCTTTACATATTGTAATTCTAAAATTTATAATTCCACATTTGTGGAGATAATAGGAAGCCCATTTTATGTTCTTAAAAATTGTTGTTGTTTCTCTATTTCTACTATGTGTTTGTGTTATTAAGGGGAGGAGCCTTCATCAAGTGGTATTAGAAGAGTTCTTGAGTGTGTAAAGAGATCACCGACTATGAGGCAATTTTCACCAGGATCATGGTTTAGGGTTTCAACAAGCAACACAAAAATACCTCCATGAAGGGAGCATGGTGGAAGAGTTTGTGGTGTGACACCTAAGGTTAGATCACTCTAGAGACAAGTGCGAGAATTGCAAGAAGAGATTCACAAAGGAATGAATCTTAATGTCAAAGATGAAAGTGAGGATGAAGCTGAAGAAGGAAATTCAAATCAAGAAGGAGAAGGTGAAGTTTAACCTAGAGGAAGAAAGAGTTTTTTGGGCCATTTCCAAGATTGGGAAAAGACCTAGGATTGAGGTTCTTGCATTTTTAGGAAATCTTAACTCAGAGGTGTTGATCGATAGGATCAATGAATTAGAAGAATTTTTTGAGTATGAAGACATCAAGGATCCTAATTGGGTCAAGTTTGCAAAGGCCAGACTGAAGGGTTATGCAAAGATCTAGTCACAAGAGATTCAATTGGAGAAAAATAGAAGAGGAAAGGATAAAATGACAAGATGGGATCATATGGTGGATAAATTGAAGAAAAAATTCATTCCTATTGATTATGAGCTTGACCTACTAAAGAAAATGCAAAGTTTGTAGCAAGCAGGAAGATCTGTTTAGGAGTATACAAAGGAGTTCTATCGAATCCTCATCAGAATAGGCCATGCAGAAGATGACAAGGAGAAAGTTGTCTATTACCTTAATAGGTTGAGGCTGAGTATTGAGGAGGAATTGAATTTGGTTTGAATGAACAATATTAAAGAGGCATACCAATTTTCCCTAAAAGTAGAGGAAAAGCTGAACAAAAAGTTTGAGAGCAGACAAAATGGAAGAAGTCATGGTTGAAGATCTCATGGAGGGTCATATGGAGGCTAAAATTAAGATCCAAAAAAGAAGGATGAGGCTAGTAGTAGTAAAAATAAGAGAGGAAACAATTTCAATCATTTCCATGATCAGAATAATAGAGATTAGAGAGGAAGAGAAAGAGGACAAGGTTCAGGAAGAGGAGGCTTCTGTGAAACATGTTTTCACTTTAGAGAAGGTCATAGGGCATTTGAACATCCTCAACTCCAAGTAAGGATAGATAGGAGAAGTGAAGGCTAGCCTAGAGTTGCACATGTAGATGAAGATGCTAAGTCATCACATTTTGAAGATGTTGAAAGAGGAGAAATGCTAAATAATAGAAGAGTCCTGCTGAGTGGCAAGAATGAACCTGAGCAAAGGAGGAGCCTGTTTCACACCAAGTGAAAGTTTTAAGATAAGTGTTTTGATGTGATTATTGATAGTGAAATTATTGACAATTTGGTGTCAGAAGAGATGGTAAAAAAGTTGAATCTCAAGAGACAAAAACATCCCCATCCATATCAGATTGCCTAGGTATAGGATGACCACAAGGTCATGGTTAGTGAACAGTGTCTAGTGAAGTTCAAGATTGGTGGATACCCTGATGAGATACTATGTGATATTATACCTATGGATGCATGTCATATGTTGTTGAATAGACCATGATAGTTTGACAAGTGTGTTGTACATGATGGTTGTGTGAATACCTATTCCCTGATGAAGGATGAAGTCTAACGTAAGCTAAATCCATTGAAGGAAAGAGAAGAAAAGGTATGTGGTAATGTAAGGATAACTTTTGTTGATGGAAGAAAATTCCTAGAGGGTAAGAGGCATGAGCATATGTGTTTTTCTTTAATTCTAAAATTTGGTAAAGAGGAAGTAGAAGATGTACCTATAGAAGTTGAAAATCTGTTGAATGATTTTCAAGATATTATATCTGATAATGTTCCAGATGGATTACCAATAGTAAGGAAGATTAGACATTAGATGGACTTGATTCTAGGAGCTAGTTTTCCAAATAAGGTAGCACAAACAATGACACTAGTAGAAAGTGAAGAGTTGAATAGAAAAGTACATGAGTTGTTACAAAAGGGGTTAATTCATGAGATCCTAAGTCAATGTGTTATACCAACTATATTATCACTGAAGAAGAATGGAGAATGGAGGATGTGTACAAATTCTAGGGAAAGAAAAAAGATCACAATCAAGTACAAATTTCCATTACCATGAATGGATGATATTATGTACTATTTGAGTGGATCTATGTATTTCTCAAAGATAGATCTGAAGAGTGGATATCATCAGATCTAGATTAGAGA
The DNA here is from genome assembly GCA_027943335.1 of Chamaecyparis obtusa. Lineage (NCBI taxonomy): Eukaryota > Viridiplantae > Streptophyta > Pinopsida > Cupressales > Cupressaceae > Chamaecyparis > Chamaecyparis obtusa. The sequence goes on from BSBK01005666.1 coordinate 105,430, forward strand.
AGGAGATGAATGGAAGATTCCCTTCAAGAAAAAGGAAAAATTGTATGAGTGGTTAGTCATGCCTTTTGGGATAACCAATGCACCAAGCACTTTCATGTGGCTAATGAATGAAGTTTTGAAATAATTTCTGGGTAAGTTTTTCATTATTTACCTTTATGATATTTTGATCTTTAGTAAGACATTGGAGGAGCATATGATGCATATTCATACAGTGTTTTATAAATTAAGAGAAGAAATTTTTTTGATTAATTTGAAGAAGTGCAATTTTGTGAAGAATGGGTTAGTGTATTTAGGATTTGTAGTTTCAACAAAAGGTCTAAAAATGGACCTAGAGAAAGTGCAGGCTAGCCTTGATAGGCCTACTCCAAGGAGTGCTACAGAGGTAAGATATTTTCATGGTTTGGATAGCTTGTACAAAATGTTTATCAAAATTTTTAGCAATATTTGTGGACCCTTGACTGAAACAATGAGAGGGGATATGAAAGAGTTTAAGTGGACTACTGGGGTAGATAAGAGTTTTAAACTTTTGAAATAGAAAGTTACAGAACAACCTATTTTAGCATTTCCAAATTTTAATAAGGTGTTTCAAGTAGAGTATGATGCTAGTGGTACTACAATAGGATTTTTTATGAGTCAAGAAGGTAAATCCATTGCTTATTTCAGTGAGAAGTTAAATGATGCCAACAAAAAATATTTTGTTTCTGATCAGGAATTTTATGCTATAGTTCAAGAATTCAAGAAGTGGAGACACTATCTTCTTCCTAAGGATTTTGTTTGGTATACTGATCATCAAGGTTCACAATATTTGAATGGTCAAGGAAAGTTGGATCAAAGACATTTGAAATGGGTTAAGTTTTTACAAATTTATACATTTGTTTTGAAACGCAAGAGTTAAAAGTCTAACAGAGTTGCAGATGCACTTAGCTGAAGGAAAGTATTGTTGATAGAGATGCAAACTGAGGTGGTTGGGTTCAAGGAACTCAAGAATTTGTATCTAGAGGATCCTAATTTTGGTGAAGCTTATCTAAGAAACATTTATAGTGTTGTCTACGATAGTTCGGGGTAGATATGTGTAATGATTTGATGCTTTTTCCTATAGAAATTTGTAAAGAAAAATGCCCATGTGGCTTTGCCTATTGTAATTATGATATTTAAAATTCCACATTTCTGGAGATAATAAGAAGCCATTTTTCTGTTCTTTCAAATTGTTTTTTTTTCTTTGTTTATGTTATGTGTTTGTGGTATTAAGGGGACCATGATAGAATAACTCAAAGGGGGGTGAATCAATTATCCATAGTCCCAAATCAAAATGTATAATCCAAAATAACTTTCTTAAACTTCCTTAGCTTGATAACATAAAATACTATACTATATGTGCTTTTACCGATTACCAGTCAATAACATATAATGATTATTGATCAAATCCAACATGCAATATGTAAAGTATGATAACAAACAATCACCACAATGAACACATAACACAAAAGATTTAATGTGGAATCCCTATGAAGGGAAAAACCACCTAGGATGGACAACCCAAAAATATTCACTTTTCTGAAGTGAGGTTAGTGAAGACCCAACCCTGTTAAAGGTTACAAACGCACTGTGAGGAGTGACCTTGTTAGAGGATATTAGACCAACCGTTATCATCCAACCAGCATTCACTATGGGGTTGACAAGATAACAATGTTGATTATATGAATGATACATATAAGACTTTCAAGTCCCTTCTGTTAAGATATTTCTCTATTTACAATGGTTAAAATGTAACAATAGTTGATTTGATTACAATACTGTATCATCTTAAAATGGAAGCAATTCCATGTTAAGAGCATTTAGCCCTTTGAGTAAGTGGTTTGGGGTCATGTTAAGTGCCTTGATTAGGTCTTTGCATGTATTTGGCTTTCTCCCTGCTTTCCACTTCTTCTCCACACTTCATTTCTTCATTCTAGGTAAAATTAGGGTTAAGGTCTTCAGGACTTTCTTGATTTTCCCTCTTCTATGGCTCTATTTTCTAGGTAGGGATTAGAAATGAGACCTCCTAGTCCTTCATCACATCAAATAGAGGATTTTTTATCTTTTCCTGACACTAGGTCTTGTTCAGATATCAATTTCAAAGTTTTTGGCATCTCCTCAAACCTCTGCTGCAAATCCTAACAAAGTTAGGGTTTGAGGTCAAAGTCAACCTCGACCCTGACTAGGTCAGGGTTAACCTCCACCATGACTAGGTCAGGGTCAACCTTGACCTTGACCTCTTCCCACCATGATTTCAAATTTCAAAATGTTGGCAGTTTGGCTTTCGGGTCGGCTGTTTCAGGCTTTGAAATGGTAAATCTTTTAATTGTATTTAATCAAGGTATATTTTCTAAAGGTGAGGACATAATTGGGATTTAATTCTTCAAGGTGGCCCATCTAGAGGAGTGTTCCCTAGATCACTAAAAAAGGAGGCCTTCCTCTTTCATTTTCACATCACTCAATCATCAAGTTTTCTCAATCAAGTATCTAGAGCTCTCAAGTGAAAGCAAGTCTTCAAGCATTCAACTATTCAAATATTCATCCATCAAGGAGTTCCATTGTTAGCTATTGAAAGATTCAATCTCTTTCGAGCCCCCTTGAAGATTCATCCTTCTCCATTCATTCAAGCCTTCTCATATGCAAAGATCAAATCAAGATTGGTGTTGAAGATAAAAATACCATTGATTGGAAACATCCTACATTCATTGAAGCATTCTTACTTGTGGATTTGAGGATTTGAATCCTCTACAAGGACTTCAAAATAAGTTAGGTGATTTGTTTCAATTACTTTGTTTATGCACAATATATTTCAATACAATTTCAAGGTTGATTCCTAAATTAGGGTTTGACCAAGGCAAACCCCCCCATACAACCAAAAACCCCCATTTTCTTCTAGGTACAGGTGTGAAATCTCAAATTTGAGACCAAATTCAGATACCCTTTTTGGCAATCTTTAAGGATCTACGAACAGAATCAAAATTAGACTTCAAATAAATAATGGGGTCTTTGACCTTTTAAAAGGTCAAAGTCAACTTGTGTGAATTTGTAGAAAAGATTTCTAGGTTTTGTCCACCTTGACATTTCCAGTCCAGATCAGGTGATGAAATCTTTAGAAAGTTCATATAGAAGCTAAAATTCAGCATTTTCCATATCTTCCCTAATTCAAGGTTAGTATTTGTACTTCAATTATTTCAGATTTCAAGCTTAATCCAACTATAGGGAAGTATAGGGTTTCTCTCTCTCTCTCTCTCTCTCTCTCTCTCTCTCTCTCTCTCTCTCTCTCTCTCTCTCTCTCTCTCTCTCTCTCATATTCTTCATAGATTAATTCGATTGTCTATTAACCTCTTGGTTGATCAAATTGGGTCTCTCCTTTGGGAATTTGGATTTAGTAGTGAATCTTACATTTTCCCCACACACATACATAAATATAGGTGATTCTAAATTACTTCTATTCATTTTGGTGAACCTGACTAGCTTACTTTCTTTCTTTTTGGTGTTAGATTTTCTTTTATCTTGTTAGTATTAGATTTGTCCTTTGTGATTGATCCTGCATGCTAATTAGATTTCATCTTCATGTTTTATGTGCTCTTAGTTTAGTTCATTTGCATTATATTGGTTTATCAGCTTTACTACCACTTGTCCTACTTATAACATTCTAATTAGAAGAAGTTGTAGACTCATTGGTGCCTTTGAGCCCGAATCTTCTCCTTTCCTTAGGATCTCTAATGATAACTTCATTCTTCATGATTCTAATCCTACTATGGAGTAGAACTCTTCTCACTCATCTCATGATGAGGATGATTCTTTAAGGGTTCCTCCTGAACAAGTCCAAAAACTTTCTACTGAACTTGATAAAATGGGTAATTGGCTTCTTCAAGAAAACCATGGTCAAGATTCTATTCAAGTTATAGAGGCTCTTAAGAAATTTCTCTATGATAGTGATCAAGGTGTTAACCTCTTGCATGGTATTACTCACCTTGTGCATTCCAATGTTAAACCTTTAACTCAAGAGGCTCAAGATTTAGGTTTTGTTGGAGCTTTTTTTTGCAAGAACAAACTTGAATCAATAGATGGGCTTGATTCTTAGGGTAGGTACTCAAGTTTGACAAGAAAATAGTCTAATTGATGATGATTCAAAGGAATCCTCCTTCTTCTTTGAGCTCCATATCACTCAGGTGGGTGTTGCCTTATCTAGACACTCATGACTCCCTTTTGATGAATAAAAGGCCTGCAGATAGATTAGTGTGGAATAGTCTTCAAACCCTTTTAGGTATACTATACCCCAATGAAATTAATTCTCATGCTACTAGCCATATTTGCATAGGATGAATCTAAAGACTAGAGAGGACCTCCTTACTACTACTACCACCAACATAAAAGGAAAAGGTATTTTATTTGAAAGGTTAATGTTGGGTTGAATGGACCCCTAAAATACCCTTAGTCTCTCATAGACTAGTACCTTGTCCAATGGGAAACAGAGTCAAATACCTCACTGCAACAAGGAGCTATGAAACAAGAAGACAATATATTCAAGTATGATGATGCCTTACATCAACCATACACCATTAATTAGACTATACATTATCAAACCACTTGTGTATCCCAATGTGCTATCACTCATTCAAAGGATTTTAACCCTCCCCTTAGAAGAGACCTATAAACTAGTGATACATTGATCAGAATCCATTGAAAGACAAGGATGAAATACCCTTGATACCCTAGCTCATACACATCTGAAAACTAGTCCTAGACCTAGTTGCTTCTGTGAAAACAACTCTATTGAAGACACAAAGGAAATGGAAATAGAAAGGCTGAAACACCCTTGATGCTTCAATCACTAAGTCTAAAACTCAAATGGAAACAATCTGATAATAGTACCAATATATTGAATCTCATACATAAGACAAAATGTTACACCTTGCATTCTATTCTCCAAAACTAGAGAGGAAAGAGGGAACACCCTATATGTAGAGAATAAGGCAATATTTACAAGGTAGAACATTCATGGAAGTAGAATCATGGACATCCAAAATTGTGGAACCCCTCAAAAATTAAAATTACAGCCATTTATACCACTAGCCATCTTGGAAACCCAAAACAGGTTGCAACAAGCTATAGATGACAAGGGTTATGGTTCCACCCACCACACCAAATGAATCAATCAAGAATTTACTACATTGGAGGGAAAGCCAAGTGATCAGAATAATCAGACACCAGATTGATCTTCATTTATGATGAATCTCTAAAATTGTAGTGAAGACCATGAATTTATCATGCATATCAATCTGATTATTCACCTAGAACACACCTCAAGCAACTCCATCACCGTACAAAAACCCCTGTGATCAATTATGGAACACCCTAGACCACACTGCAATAGTCAAAAAAACCAAACTAATCAAATCGGGCCACTAAAACATTAAAAAGTAGTCCTTTCTATCACTGGAAACCCTCTAAAAAATTGAATTTGAACTACAATGGTCATGATAGAAGTCTTTTAAAATATGATCGTCGATATTGTATTTTGCCTGGCAGATCGGGCAGTTTATAATAACTTTTAAAAATGTCTATGGGACCCCCCAACAAGTCAACCAACACCTCACCACACCAATGACCAATCAAAAGCAAGCAACTCAGCACCATGAAGTACCTAGGACCCACCTCAAAGCTTCCCCTTTAGTGAATATCAATGGTGGACGCATGATCACAAGGGAGTAGAATATTCCTTTTGATCATGCACCAACCGTAGATATGTCAGCACATCAACCTCCTTGAAAATAAATAGACCCACTAACATAGTCCACCTCATCCCACTTGGACCAATAGAAAACCTCCAAATCAGCCCATCTGACAAAGAGGACCCACGTCAAAGTCTTTTCTCCTATCCTCACATCAGATGGTCGTTATTATACCTTGATGATAAAGCATGTGCATCTCAAAACAATGGTATAATGACGATCCCATTAGCAAACAAAAACTTAATGCCTTAGGAAAGTTTGGACCCATTGACATATCCCCATCACAACAACATGGATGAATCAGGAGAGACCACATCAAAAAAGACTGACATAGGCCCCACTGCACCATGCCCATAAAAAGAAACCTTGATAGCTTCCACCTATTCCTAGACACCACCAATGAAAAACCACCATGGTGGCCTAACCTGGAATAGGACCCACATTGGCTATGTGCCTGAGAAAAGTAAAATTGATGGCTGGCATAAGATCTCATGGCTCTGACACAACCCATGAGAACGAACGCCCACCGTTAATTCTTTGCAGATGTCAGAACCCTCTGAAAAATTGAAAACTTAGGTCCCACTAAGACAACCAATGAATAGGCTCCAAATGTAACACCTATCAGCGGACCCACAATAGCCATTCTGAACATCTAGAGAATCAGACGGTTGGCACATGATGTCAAGGGCCCAAAAGATTCTTTGAGATCATGCACCCACCATAGATTTGGAATCTTTCACTGATGCCACCAAAGCGCGAACCCACCCTACCATGTAAGATGCTTCACCAAATGAGAGACCACCACATTGCAAAATTTGGCAAGTGGAAAAACCACTTTTTCTTCATTCACAAGACATTCCTGCCACTTCATTATTTCCTTCGGCCAATAGGGAAGTGCCACTTGTGCTTATGTAGCAGTAGACCCACCTGTAAGGAAAGGCTATGTCATAAAAGAGAATCAATGGTCATTGCAAAAGCACATGCCTCTGACACATCCTTCATGAAAACATGACAACCATTGGATCAAGATGTTGTTAGGAGACCAGGCCCAAGAAATATTAAACTGGACCATTAGGGAAAAATAAAGCACAGGACCTAGGGAAAATTTAATTCATCAAGCACTTAGACTTAGGAAATATTAAAGGCCGCTAGGGGTAAAAACTTAGGAAATATTTAAATAGGGACTGACCAATAATATAAAGCACATGTGAATTAGGATTTTTAAGTGACCCAAAAAGGTAACTTTAAAATAGAACAAGGCCTGGGGAAACTTAGGGTTTTTCATGCAATGACTAGAGTTTTAAAATTTTGAACTAGGGACTTAGCCAGAGACCAAGAAAAACATTATAGAGACTAGGAGAAAACCTATGAGACCATGAAAATTTTGATAGGTGCTAACAAGTTTCACTGCTCCTATCACTAGTGTGGAACCTCCTTCTAATCCTTTACCTAGTATTCCTATCTATACTCCTTTGGTGACTGTGATGGTTCACTCTATTCCTATGATTTTTACCCCCATGTCCTTTCCTACATCACAGCCTTCATATCATAGTGTTCCTTTCACTTATTCCACTCCACTTCCAACTGTAGTTCCTAGTGTTCCTCCAATTATGTCTTCTATTCCTGCAGCTTCTTACACTTTACCTAGTGTGTCTAATGTTGTTGCTCCTATTTCCTCTAATGATTTCACCATCATCAGTTTGGCTCAAACTGTATCATCCTTACAACAACAACTTTCTTCCTTAACTCAAAACAAGTATAGTGTTCCTACATGTGACATGGGAAGTCCTTTGTCTAGGGATATTATCTGAACTCATGTTCCTTAGCAAGTCGATATGCCTCATCTTGAGAATTATAATGGAAAGGGAGATCCTATTCATCATGTTAAAACATTCCAAATCCTTTGTAGTGATTATGCTCATGACCATAGGATTCTAGCCAAACTGTTTTCTCAAACCTTTCATGACAAGGCCTTACAATGGTATTGTTCCTTACCTCCTTATTCAATTGATTCCTTTCCACAACTTGCTAATGCCTTTATTCAACAATTTTGAAATAATATTGGCCCACAAGTGTGTTTGACTAATTTAATGCATTGTAAACTTTACATGCTATTATGAATAGGTTGTTAGCTGCTAATATGATTACTTTACCTCCTATTCGACCTCTTTTACCTACTACAATTGCATCTAAATCATTTGATCAAAATACTTTTTATCAATATCATCATCAAAATGGTCATGATACTGAGTGATGTTATTCTTTAAAACATAAGGTCCAAGATCTCATTGATGCTAAAGCCATATCTGTTGATAATTTGGATAGTAGTGGGAATCAATCTATCTCTCCTCCTAATCAAAACCTTGAAATCTATATGAATCCCTTACCTATGCATGATACTAATACTATTGCTCAACCATCTACTTAGGAACTTGAGTATGATTCCAAGATGGATGATCTTACTCATGTTGTTAATCAAGTGGAGCATGTTGATCTGTCTATATCTCCATGTCAATCTCAACTTCAACCTCAACCTTCACCTCAAGTTCAATCTCAACCTCAAGTTAAACCTAAACCTAAAGTGAAACCTCAACCTAAACCTCAAAAAAAATTCAAGAATAAAAGACCTCAGGAACTTTTTATTACCTTTGATGACTTTGAGATTATTAAGGCTCCTGATGGTCCCCTTTACATTGATGCTAGGGTTTCTTAGATACCTACTTGTGGTTGTCTTGTTGATCCTACCTCCTTAGTCAATGTTATCACTGAAGAAAATATTTTTATGAAAAGCTTACAATGTGACTTCTATGATACATCAGATATGTGGATTAAAACTTGTAATGTTTTTCTTTATCCCTCATTTGGTTCTATTACTTTACCGGTTGAACTTTTAGGAAAACTTGTGAACACTACCTTTGTTATGGTTCCTACTTCTGATCAATTTCAAGTTAAGCTAGGTTTGCCTTGGTTAACTACCATTCATGATATTGCTTCACCTATACATAAGTTTCTTAAGTTCATTCATGATGGTGAAGTGAAGACAATCAGTCATAGTCTATATCAGCCTTCTAGGCCTACAGATTGTGCTGCTCTAGATTTCTTTTGGCCTTCATTACCTAGTTCATGTCCTCCTCACCTTGATAATCTTTTTCAATCATATCAAGCTTATAAGAATCGTAAGATTCTTCAATTAATCATACCTCCTATGGATCTTAATCATGTCTTTTACCTACACCTTTGATACCTCCTTTAACTATGGCTTCTGGTTCTGTTAATCAAGTTCCTCCTACCAAATCTATCAAAGATCTTGTGACTGCTCCTCCTATGGTTGATAATCCTATTGATCTTCTTAAAGAACCTATGAAGGATCCTATGATTGTTCCTCCTAGTTCTCAACCTATTTCAAATAAATCAAAACATAACTAATCTGCTAATGAACATCGTAAAAATTGTCGTGCTCATGCTAAAGCTAAGCGATCTCTACTTTCTGCAGATACACCTATGCATAATGTACTAGAAGATGTTGTTACTAATAATGATGTTCAAATGCATGATTATGGTGATTCTATTCATATCTTAGATCCTATTTTGATTAATTTGGATGATGAAGATACTCTTGATGATACTGTTACTGATGAATATGAGACTATTAACATTGACATTGATTTTTTGAATATGCTTTCATCTCAATTAACTCTTACACCTAGTATCGAACATAGTGATTCTCAAGAGGATCCTTGTTTAGAACTGGCTATCATTCTTACTATGTTGGATATAGTCCCTCTTACGAGTTACCCACCTACCCTAAATGATATACAATGAGATGGGGAAAGTAGGCAGCAGGCTTGATAGACTTGTGGTTCATGGTAGCTTTGTTGTGTGTTTTCCTATTGTATTGTGCCTCTCCTGTAATGTGTTTGATAAATGTTGTTAGATTCTTTTATATGATCCTTGTTACTCAGTTGGTACAAGGTGATGAAGGAATCAAAACTATTGTTCAAATTCCTCTATATGTATCTCTATTCTTCTATGCATTGTTCAATGTTATGTTGTAACTATGCTATTGTTCGTAAATGTTTCCTTGTGTAATATTCTTGGATTCAAGATATGGTAGCACTAAATCTTTTTGGTCTTTGTGTCATGGTCTAAAAACATTCTTCTTCATATATCTTATGTGATCTTTCCTCCTTTTTGATTGTAGTTCTACTTCCTTTAGGGAATGATGTTAATTCATTTGTAATAATATCATATATATATTATTTTATGATCATACTGACCCCATGGTAGGGAGATCCCTTCCATGTTCTCTATATGTTTCTATGTTATTTGCCTTGATTTGTCTTCATCTAGGGGCATCTTGACATGGAAATGTAATCAGTGGAGTTGTTTATGTTTCCATTAAAGCCATTTGTCCTGTTAAACTGTTAGCAATGCCTTTAACATGGGGGCATACTCTCTTCTCACTTATTACACACACACACTTATGAAAAAAAATTCAAAACATGCTAAATCTTCTAAAGGTAATGCACATAAGTTGCTAAATCCTGAGGAAGACACACACTTTAAATTTACTTTTCAATCTTTCTTTTTGGATTAAGAACTAATCCTTAAAGTATGAATTTATATTAGGATCTCTGGATCCCTCTAGTTTCAAATACACATATATTGTGATCCCTTAAGGTCGGAAATGTCCTTAAGACTGGATCTCTTTTGTTTTTTTGTTTTTATTCTTATGGAATAGAATATTCCTAAGGATAAATCCTTGATGGGTTGACTAGTGAGTAGCCACATTCACTAGGCAGTTCAATTCCATCTTTCCAATTGCACCTTTTTCCTACGTGGTTCACAATGGGACGTAAGTTCTCATTGGGTGAGGTAATCACACTTTTTTCTCTTTTTCTCTTTAGAGATGTCTCTCTTATTTGTGATCTAAGAGTTGATGAAGACTTGAGTCCCTGGGGGCTTGGGGATTTCTCTTTGTCCCTTAGATTACAATAAGATTATCTTTTTATTTTTATCTCCTTTACCAAGAGTTTGCATCGAGTCCATACTCTTGCTAAAGTGGGGGCTTAATGTATCATCTTAAAATGGAAGCACTTCCATGTTAAGAGAATTTAGCTCTCTGAGTAAGTGGTTTGGGGTCATGTTAAGTGCCTTGATTAGGTCTTTGCATGTATTTGGCTTTCTCCCCACTTTCCACTTCTTCTTTGTACTTGATTTCTTCATTCTAGGTGAAATTAGGGTTAAGGTCTTAAGGACTTTCTTGATTTTCCCTCTTTTGTGGCTCTATTTTCTAGGTAGGGTTCATAAATGAGACCTCCTAGTCCTTCATCAAATCAAATAGAGGATTTTCTATCTATTCCTGACACTGGGTCTTGTTCAGATATCAATTTCTAGGTTTCTAGCATCTACTGGAACCTCTGCTACAAATCTTGACAAAGTTAGGATTTGAGGTCAAAGTTGACCTTGACCCTGACTAGGTCAGGGTCGACCTCAACCCTGACCAGGTCAAGGTCAACCTTGACCTTGACCTCTTCTTGCTAGGATTTCAAATTTCAAAATGTTCATAGTTTGGCTTTCGAGAAACTTATTTCTCCACTTCCGGGTCAGCTATTTCAGGCTCTGAAATGGTAAATCCTTTAATTGTATTTAATCAAGGTATATTTTCTAAAGGTGAGGACCTAATTGGGATTTAATTCTTCAAGGTGGCCCATCTAGAGGAGTGTGCCCTAGATCACTATAAAAGGAGGCCTTCCTCTCTCATTTTCACATCACTCAATCATCAAGTTTTCTCAATCAAGTATCTAGAGCTCTCAAGTGCAACCAAGTCTTCAATCATTCAAGTGTTCAAGTATTCATCCATCAAGGAGTTCCATTGTTAGCTATTGAAGGATTCAATCTCTTTTGAGCCCCCTTGAAGATTCATCTTCTCCATTCATTCAAACCTTCTCATATGCAAAGATCAAATCAAGATTGGTGTTGAAGATCAAAATACCATTGATTGGAGACATCCTACATTCATTGAAGAATTCTTACTTGTGGATTTGAGGATATGAATCCTCTACAAGGACTTCAACATAAGCGAGGTGATTTTTTTCAATTACTTTCTTTATGCACATTATATTTCAATTCAATTTCAAGGTTAATTCCTAAATTAGGGTTTAACCAAGGCAAAATCCCCCATACAACCAAAAACCCCCATTTTCTTGTAGGTACAAGTGTGAAATGTTGGATCTGAGACCGAATTCAGATACCCTTTTTAGAAATCTTCGAGGATCTATGAACAAAATTGGAATCAGACTTCAAATAAATAATGTGGTATTTGACCTTTTAAAAGGTCAAAGTCGACCTATGTGAATTTGGAGAAAAGATTTATGGATTTTGTCCACCTCGACATTTCTAGTCCAGAACAGGTGACAGAATCTTCAAAAAGTTCATACAAAATTGAGAATTTAGCATTTTCCAAATTTTCCCTAATTCAATGTTAGTATTTACACTTCAATTATTTCAGATTTCAAGCTTAATCCAACTATAGGGAAGTATAGGGTTTCTCTCTCTCTCTTTCATATTCTTCATAGATTAATTCGATTGTGTATTAACCTCTTGGTTGATCAAATTGGATCTCTCCTTTGGGAATTTGGATTTAGGAGTGAATCTTACATTTTCCCCACACACATACACAAATAGACGTGATTCCAAATTACTTCTATTCAAATACAACTTCAATTACAGATGTTCATATCTATATTATACTCATTCAAATCCTTTGATCAGTATATCAATTATTTATCAATAATAATCAATGACTTACTATCGCCCAGTAATAGCTTTTTGACACTCAGTAAACTCTACAGTTTGGTTCTCCTTAACCAATTTGATAAGGCATACATGAATCTTGTTCATGAAATAATTTTTTAGTCCTTCTTCTGGAATGGGTTTCATAATGAAACCCTAGTCTTTTAAATAGACAAGTAAACCATTTTCTTCTCCTTCACTAGATTTTTCTACTTATTCTCCTTCATCCATTTTGCTACTTAAACCTTCCTCGGTTGATGTGCCAGTATCACATTTTGATTTCATCATTTAGATCTTCCTTGAATTATGCTATTTGTTGATCTTTGTAACAAACATTATCTCCATCTCTGATTTTGATGTACTTTATAGCTCATCAATCCTTAACAGCTAAATTAATCATTTAATTTCTTTCTCCAACTTAGTTAACAAAGAAATGTATTAGTGAACACAAGCTTGGTTTATACTGTGCTTGATATACACTACACTACGTGGTGTATACTATGATGCTTCATCAACTAACCACACTAGCTTGTGTCTTTCAGTTGTTTTCATCATCATAGATGAATGAAACATAATCAAGTCAATAACATAAGGTCATAGACTCATCAGCAAGTTACCCAATGTATTCCTTATCCTCATCTATCATATACATCTTCCTCATGTAGATATTTTTATTTTTCATCTCTCTTATTCCTTTTCTATAGATGTTTAGGTATTGTAACTTATAAGATAAGTGTTGTCAAACTAGTTGACAACAATGACAACATATTACTGATTTAATCATATTACATATCTAATCAGCAACTCAGTGACCTCTAATCATAGATCTCCAATTAGGTTCTGAATTAGTTGTAGTTCATCAATCTCTCCCTTTGGCATTCATGGAAACTCAAGTAATATGAAATATATCATACACATATCAAATATGTGTTCTACAACTCTATGAAAAAATATTGTACAAGCTCTTGCTACCTTCATATGTTTAATCACTACATTACTCAACAACATTACCAATACAGCTTTGACATTCTGCATATATTATCTTTTTAGCTCTTTAGATTCCTTCTTTTGTTCTCAGTAACTAATCTTCAATGCTCTGCCTTAGATAGATGTTTCAGTTTTCTCATTGATTCATATTGTTTCATATTGTTTATCTCTCCCTTTGACAACAATGCCAAAGAAACAAATAAACATACGACTTTGTAGTAGCCATGTAACTCTCTATTGTCTAGTGCATACTTTGTATCTCTATATACTTATATGCCAATTTGTTCTAGTTCTCCAAATTTTTTACAACCTTAGACATGATCCAAAGTGTGAACTATGCTACATCAACATGTATGATCTTCTAATAATATTAGGCTGATGCAACATCTAGATCACATTAGTGACTGGTAGACTGGGGAAAGACCCCAAGTCTAGTCCTCAAGTATTTAAATGTATCCTTTGGTAGAGGCTTTGTAAAAATGTCTTCAATTTGTTCTTTTAATGTAACAAATTCTAGCTTAACTTGCTTTTGCTATACTTGTTCTCTCAAGTAGTGATACTTAATAGATGTATTCTTTTGTTTTAGAGTGCATCACTAGATTCTTTAAAATGTTTATTGCACCGGTCTTATCACAATATATAATCACTGACTTAGTGATTATCTCATTCATACCTTCCAATACTTTCTTAATATATGCAATATTTGAATAGTTTTTAGCAGCAACAACATACTTTGCTTCGACTCTAGACTGAGAAATGCAAGCCTGCTTCTTATTTGTCCATGTAGCAAGTCTTTCACCAAATAAAAATGCTCCTATGGTGGTGCTTTTTTTGTCATCCACATTTCCAGCCCAATCAGTGTTAGTATAGACTTTGAGTTCAAACTTTCCTTCCTTAAGATACCATAATCCATAATCTTCTATTTTCTTTAGGTATCTTAATATTCTTTTTATAGCAACCATGTGTGGCTTCCTAGGATTTGTAGAAAATCTTGCAACAATTCCTACAACATATGCTATGTATAGTCTACTATGCACTACATACATTAACTTACCAATCATAGATTGGTATAGTGTCTGGTTCACCTCTGTAGTTTCATCTTCCTTAGTCAATTTGCATCCAGTAGCTATCGGTGTTCTCACTGGTTTAGCATCTTCCATGAAAAATGTCTTCAATACTTCCTTGATATATTTGAATTATGTGATGAATATCCCATCATTCTATTGAATCACTTGTAGTCCTAGATAGAACTTAATCTCTCCAAACATAGAAATTTCAAATTCACTTCTCATTTCATCAGAAAATGACCTACATAGTTGATCTTGTCCTCCAAAAATTATGTCATCCATAATTATTTTAGAAATAATAATAGTATCATCAGTATCTCCTTTCATATATAAATTGTTGTTCTCACTTATTCTAACAAATCCAATACTTAACAAATAAGTATACAGCCTCTCATACCAGGCTCTCTATGCTTGCTTCAAACCATATAAAGCTTTATGTAATCTACATACCATATCTTTCTTTTCTATTTGAATAACTAAGAGGGAGCTGAATCAGTTATGCAATCTCCCAAAACAAAATGTATAATTAAAAATAACTTCTTCTATTTCTGCTCCTTAATAAACAATAATTACTTTCACTATCTGTGCTTTTACCGATTCCCAGTCTAATACTATAACAGTTACCGATCAAATATAACATGTAACATGTAAAGTATGATAAAAAAAAATCACAATCAACACATAACATAAGAGATTTAACATGCAAACCTAGTAAAGGGAAAAACCACCTGGGACCAGAAACCCAAAATTGTTCACTCTTCTGAAGTGAGGTCGGTTAAGACCCAACCTTGTTAAAGGTTTACAAAAACACTGTTAGGTGTGACCTTGCTAGAGGATTTTAGACTAGAAGTTATCATCCAACCAACATTCACTCTAGGGTTGATAGGATAACAATGTTCATTCTATGAATGATACATCATAAGACTTTTAGAGTCCACACGGTTAAGAGATTTTGACTATATACAATGGTTAAATATGTAACAGAAAATGATGTTCTTTAATAAAACTTTAGTTATAGATTACAGATCAATATTTAGTCCATACAAATCCTTCTAATCAATATTTCACTTCATATTCAATACTGTATCAACTTACTGTCTATCGGTAATTAATCTTTGTAGCTCAAGAATTATTCTGCAGCTCAGTTCTTACTTAACTAGTGCGATTAGAATGCATGAAAACCTTGTTCACATGATATTCTTGTAGTTTCTACTTCTTCTGATATCATTCCATAATGAAATTCTAGTCTCGTATATAGACAAGTAAATCATTTTTTTCTCCTCCATCATATTTTGCCCCTTAACCACATTCATAGATTTTTTTTCTTCAAACTTTCTCAGCTGATGTGTCAATAACACATTTCAATATGCTCCATTAGATCTTTGTTTAATTTTGTTAGCCATCGCTCTTCATAACAAACATTATCTGTTATCACTGAAATTGAGGTACTTTACAACTCATCAATCCTATCAGCTAAACTAATCATTTAGTTCATTTTGTTCCACTCGGTTAACAAAGCAATGCATCGGTGAACACTGCTCGGTTAATACTTTGATTGGTATATACTACACTATGTCAGTGTATACTAGAAATGCTTTATTTACTGGCAACACTACTTTGTGTCTTTCAGCTCTATATGTCATCATACATGAATGCAACATAATAAAGTCAATATCATCTAGTCATAGACTCATAAACAAGTTACTCAATGTGTTCCTTATCCTCATCTATCATGTACATCTTTCCCCATGTAGATTTCTCTTTTCTTCATCTCTTTCACATTTCTTCAGATGTCTCGGTATAATAACTTACAAGATAAGTGCTATCAAACTAGTTGACATTAATGACAATATAATACTGATTTAATCATATTACATATCTAATCAGAAACTCCTCAGTGATCTTTAATCACAAATTCTTCAATCAGATTTCAAATTAGTTGTAGTCCAACAATCTCTCCCTTTGGCATTGATGGAAACTCAAGTAATATGAAATGTACCATACACATACCAAACATATATTTTACAAATTTGTGAAAAAAAATGTTGTAAGTCAAAATAGACTTAATATGTTTAATCACTATGTTACTAAACAACATTAGATAATACAACTTTACCATTTTGTAGTTGTGATCTTTTCAATTCTCTTTTCAGTTCTCTTGTTCCTACTTCTGTTCTCTGTAATTGATCTTCAATACTCTATCTCATTCAGATTGTCTCTCCCTTAGATAATTCTCATTGGTGCTTGTCCCTCTTCATATTATGAATCTCTCCCTTTGAAAACAATGTCAAAGAAACAAATTAACAATCAATTATGTCCTCCTCTGTATCTCTATATACTAATATCCTAATCGGTTCAAGTTCTCCAAACTTAATCACAACCTTGAACATGATTCAAACTGTGAACTATGATACATCAACATGAATGATCTTCTGATGAAAGTAGGTTAAAGCAACAACCAAATCACCTTAGTGACCGATAGATAGGGGATGGATCCCAAGTCTAGTCCTCAAGTATTCAAATGTGTCCTTTGGTAGAGGCTTTGTAAAAATATCTACAAGTTGTTCTTTAGATGTGACAAATTCTAACTTCACTTTCTTCTCTTACACTTGTTCTCTTAAGTAATGATACTTAATAGATATGTGCTTTGTCTTAGAGTGCATCATAGGATTCTTTGAAATATTAATAGCACTAGTGTTGTCACAATATATAATCACCAGGTCAATGATTACCTCATTCATCCCTTCTAACACTTGCTTGATATATGCAATGTTTGAATAGTTAATAGCAATAGCAAAATACTCTGCTTTAGCTGTAGACTAAGAAATACAAGCCAAATTTTTACTTGTCTAGGTTACAAGTCTTTCACAAAAGAAAAATGCTCCTCCAGTGGTGCTTTTTCTATCATCCACATTTCCAGCCCAATCAACATCAGTGTAAACTTTTAGTTCAGACTTCCCTTACTTAGGATACCATAATATATAATTCTCTATTTTCTTCAGGTATCTTAAGATCCTTTTTGTGGCTATCATGTGTGATTCTCTAGGATTAGCAAAAAATTTTGCAACAATACCCACAACATGTGCTATATCTGGTCTACTGTGAACTACGTACATTAACTTACCAATCATGAATTGGTAAAGTGTCTTATTTACCTCTGTAATTTCATCCTCCTTTGTCAATTTGCATCTAGTAGAAATCAGTGTTCCCACATCTTGTTGGAAAGTAAAGATCCCCAAGATAACTGAGAGGGGGGGGTGAATCAGTTATCTGATAATTTAACCATTCAACTACTTTAAACAATATAATTAATTTACTAATCAACCATAGAAATATAACCATACACAATTGCATAATAACACAAGATATGTTGACTAGGGAACCTCTTAAAGAGAGTAAACCGTGGTGGGAATGATGCCCACAAAATGATGCACTAATATGAAAGTTCCTTGTTAGAGGATGGACCCTGTTAGGAGTCTTATGAAATACATTTAGTACATATAAATCCATGTTAGGAGATTTTGAATCCCTGTTAAAAGATTCTAACCCGGTTAAGAGTTTATGGAAGACAGAAGGATCCACTGCCTAAACAGCTTCAAGGCAAGATCTCTAAACCCACTGTCCAAAAGATCTTAGAATTATTCAATAGAATAATATGAAATATATTACCTCCTTCACACTGTGCCAAAACCACACTCTCTACTACACAAGATCACAATTCCAGATCTCTATACTCACAAGTCTTCCTTCATCACTGAATTAGCTCTTTTCTTGACTTCATGCATATATTCACATCTCAACCTTCAAAATACATATTGCAACAAGGAAAAAATTCCTTCTTATATGCCAAACTCAAATAATTACAAATGAGTCGGTCCTCAATTACAAAATAATAATTTCTACATGCCACACACAAAATTTCACATAAAACTGTCAGCTTCCAGATACTGTAACTTTCTCCAAACATATCTTCAAAGTTTTTTCTATGAACCACATCATCATTAATGATTCTCCAACATCCCTTTAACTTCACAAAATTATATTCCATCCCAGCTAAGAGATATCCTTCAATTTCCAAAAATCACTTCACAGAAACACTGTCTAAACACTGCTTTCACCAAAATGCTCATAACTCTTATGAATGAATGAATTTCTTTTTGCGTTGTTAACCATAGGTTAATAACACACCAAATAACATACCATAAACTATGAAAAAGACAATCTACATTAAAAACATGTGCGAAAAACAAAACTATACCTGCTTTCCTGCTGATATCCACAATATCATTGTGTTGACATCAATGACAATCCAAGTCATGAATGCAACAACAAATGGTACAGAATGACTGCCAAAGTACTTTGCATTCATTCCTAACAATCTCCCCCATTGGCATTGATGGCATCATAGATGAAAAACATCCAATGTTCCAAAAATCCAATACTGCAACATCACTGCAAAATATCAAATTAAATCTTGCTTCATTTTCCTATTCAGATCTCTCATACAATCCACAATGTTTTTCATGTATATCTCTCCCCCATTGACATCAATGATAGAAATTCCATCACTAAGTCAACAACAACTTAATGTCATAAGACACTTTTTAGAAACAGACAATAACAAGAGTCCTCATGACTCAGCTCATAAACTCCCCCATAGAGGAAGTTCCAACATCCAATCCAGAAGAAAGATAGGTCTCATATACCACTGGATGGATGCAATCATCTAGATCAATTCTCAAAAATAGGTTGGGGCATAACCCCAAGCATACCTCTCAGATACACAAATGTATCCTTAGGTAAAGGTTTTGTAAATATATCTACTATCTATTCCTTTGTGCTTATGTACTCCAATCTTACTTCTTTTTTTGCAACTTTCTCTCTTACAACATGATACTTGATCTCAATATGTTTAGTCTTAGAATGTCAAATAGGATTTTTGACATAATCACTATACTAGTTTTATCACAATGTATAACAATAGGTTGTCAAACTTTATTCCAATATCCTTCAACATCTGCTTCATCCAAATAATTTGATTACAATTGTTTGCTGCTAAAACATATTCTACTTCTGCTGTACTTTGTGAAGTACAATTTTTCTTCTTACTTAACCAAGAGACCAATTTTCCTCCATGAAAAAAGGGTCCACCACTGGTGCTTTTCTTTTCATCAACTCTACCTCCCCAATCTACATTACTATAGGCATATAAAGTAAAATCATCAAAATTCTCATACCATAATCCATAATCCATTGTTCCTTTTAGATATCTCAATATCTTTTTTACTACTGCATAATGTGATTCTCTAGGTTCTGCTTGAAATCTTGCTACAATTCCAATTGAATGTGCTATATCAGGTCTTGTATGTGTCAAGTACTACAATCCTCCAATCATAGATCTATATTTTTTTTGCTCAACTATTGGTGTCTCATCTTTGCTAGATAACTTATGTCCAGTTACCATGAGTGTTCTAACAGGTTTAGAATCTTCCATTCCAAATATTTTCAATAAGTCATTCAAATACTTAGTCTGACTTACAAATATACCTTCCTTGCTTTGTGTTATCTGTAATCCCAAAAAATATTTCATTTCTCCAATCATGCTCTTCTCAAATTCAGTCTTCATTTCATCAGCAAATTTGTCACTAGCTTCATCTTCTCCTCCAAAGATAATATCATCAACAAATATAACTATAACCAACAAACCATTCTCAATTTATTTTGTGTATAAGTTACCATAGGTTTTCTAACAGGTTTAGAATCTTCCATTCCAAATCTTTTCAATAAGTCATTCAAATACTTAGTCTGACTTACAAATATACCTTCCTTGCTTTATGTTATCTGTAATCCTAAAAAATATTTCATTTCTCCAATCATGCTCATCTCAAATTTAGTCTTCATTTCATTTGCAAATTTGTCACTAGCTTCATCTTCTCCTCCAAAGATAATATCATCAACAAATATAACTATAACCAACAAACCATTCTCAATTTGTTTTGTGTATAAGTTATTATCTGTTGTTCCTTTTATAAATCCCAATTTCGATAAATACTTATCCAATCTTGCATACTAGGTTCTAGGTTCTTCTTTTAATCCATATAAAGCTTTCTTTAACATACATACCATATCTCCTTCTTGTGTCAAAGGAAAACCTTCAGGCTGCTCAATGTAGACTTCTTCTTCCAATTCACCATTCAAAAATGCTAACTTCACATCCATCTGATACACTTTGAATTTCTTGTAAGCTGCATATGCTAGAAACATTCTCACTGCTAGGTGCAAAAGTTTCTTCATAGTCAATTCCTTCTTGTTGTGAATATCCTTTACATACCAATCTTTCTTTGTTTCTTATCAATTCTCCTTATTCATTCATCTTGTTTCTAAATACCCACTTTGTTCCAATCACATTCTTGTCTTCAGGTCTAGGGACCAATTCCCATGTCTTATTTTTTTTTTAATCTTCTCCAGTTCTTCTTTCATAGCATTAATCCAATGTTCATCTTCACAAGTTTCATTAGTAGTCTTAGGTTCAATTTGAGAAATCAAACATAAATGTACCTTATTTCGAGTCAAAACTCCTCTGTCTAAACTTCCAATAACTTACTCAATAGGGTGATGTCTTGAAATATACATGTTAGGTGTCATAGTTACTGATCTTGTTCCAACTATAGATTCTTCTTTGCTTTCTTCTCTATTTTCTTCTCTATTTTCTTCAGTATGAATTTCATTTAGCCAATTAATGTTAGTTTCAAAAAATAATTCTGCATTTTCAATGTTAGGCTAAGGTTGTGCTTCTCCATTAGATTCATAATCAAGCATTCTTTCCTAAATTTTAAACTTCTCATCAACTTTTACATTTGCACTTTCAACAATAGTCTTAGTTCTTTTGTTATAATATCTACATGCTTTGTTTTTTAAAGAATATCCAAGAAATATTCCTTCATCACTTCTAGGATCATACTTTTCTATATCATCATCTCTCTTAATAGAACATTTACTTCCAAAAATTCTAAAATACTTAACTGAGGGAGCATGTCCAAACCATAATTCATAAGGTGTCTTATTTGTATCTACTCTGATTTGTACTTTGTTCATAGTGTATACTGTTGTGTTCACTACTTCTCTACAAAAAGTTTTAGCCAAATCATTTTCAAACAGTATAGCTCTTGCTGCTTCAGTTATTGACCTGTTCCTTCTTTCTACAAAACCATTTTGTTCTGGTGTTCTAGGGGCTGAAAGTTGTCTCTTAATACCATTCATTTCACAAAAAGTATTAAACTCTCTAGATGTAAATTCACTGCCTCTATCAGATCTTAGACACTTAATCTTCATTCCAGATTCATTCTCAATTTTGCTTTTCATGATCTTAAATTTATCAAATGCTTCATATTTTTCTTTCAAAAATGCAATCCACATCATCCTTGTAAAATCATCAACAAGAATCATAAAATACCTTTCTCCATAGAATCCTCTAGTCCTAGTAGGACCACTCAAGTCTGTATGAAAAATCTCTAGCTTCTCTATCGATGTGAACTTCTTGCTAGGAAATGAACTCCTTTTCTGCTTTGCCATCATACATTCTTTGCAAATCATGTTAGTAGGTTTCATAATTCTAGGTAAATCTCTTATCACAAGTGTAGTTCTCACCTTGACAATATTATCAAAGTTTATATGACAAAACCTTTTATGCCATAACCAACTATCATCAATCTTAGTTATCAAACATGTCATCTCAGTAGTATTCAATTGAAATACATTACCTTTGGTTCTGGATCCTTTTCCATTCAGATTTCCATCTTTATCTTTTATCACACAATTTTTCTCAGCAAACCAAACTTGATAACCCTTATCAACCAATTGTCCAATGCTTAGTAGATTATGTCTCAATCCATCAACAAAGTAAACATCATTAGTGTTAGTCTTTCCATCAAGAGTAATAGATCCTATACCCTTAATCAAACAAGGTGCATTATTACCAACCCTAACAATTCCTCCATCATAATTATCTAACTTAACAAACTTTCTTTTATCTCTAGTCATATGATGTGAACAACCACTGTCTATAATCCAATTAGATTTCTTTTCAACTTGAGAAACTAATGCTTTTTCTTCCCTTTCATTAAATTCATAACTTTCTTCTTTAATTGCTACAAATCCTATTTCCTCGAAGTTATCATTATCACTGTCACTTAAATGTCTTTCAATTCCTGATTCAAGATCTTCATCATTTGCATAATAACATTTTTTAGATCTCCTAGGTTTAAATTTGCTTCTATACTTCTTAACTCTTTTAGGACATTTAGATGCAAAATGACCATATTCTTGACAAGTCCAACATTTAAAGATTTTCTTACCATTTGGTTCTCTTTTTACAAGTAATGCAATACCTTCTTCAATCTTCTTATCTTCCTCAGATTTAGATTTGCTACTGCTGGCATAATCTCCATTCACACTAGTACTTCTTGTAGGTCTAATGTTAAGAGCAATGAATGTTGTCTCCATTCTAGGTAGCTCTCTTGATAATCTCAA
Organism: Chamaecyparis obtusa; assembly: GCA_027943335.1. Taxonomy (NCBI): domain Eukaryota; kingdom Viridiplantae; phylum Streptophyta; class Pinopsida; order Cupressales; family Cupressaceae; genus Chamaecyparis; species Chamaecyparis obtusa. The sequence goes on from BSBK01005666.1 coordinate 128,561, forward strand.
ATTCATCTCTGCTATTTCTAATCTTCCAAGAATAGTCTCTCTTGAAAATTTTGATGTACAAGGTATCACTTGTTCAATCATCTATGTTGTCTACTTGAATACTGGTGTCAAAGTTCTCAAAATTTTCCATATCACTTCATTCTCTATCTTATCACCTCCAAAAGACTTTATTCCTATTACAATCTCAGACATCCTACCAATATAGCTTCTAATATATTCATCTTCCATCATTCTGATATCTTCAAATAAACAAATCCAATTATGTAATCTAGCCTTCTTTGCATGTTCATCACCTTCAAAAGTAGAATGTAAAGCTTTCCAAATTGCATGAGATGTTTTCAAACATCTTACCTAACTATATTCATTCTTTGGTAGTGCTGACAAAAGTGCTTCTCTTGCAAGTATGTTACACATGAATAGATCTAGTTCATCTTTGGTTCCTGCCTTTAGATTGTCTTCCTCAATGATAGGCTTCTCATTCTTTGTAATCAACCAATAACTTGGTCCTAAACACAATACATGTGTCTTCATCTTTTCTTTCCAGCTGTCAAAATTTACTCCATCAAACTTAGGGCTTTCTTTTTTGAAATTCACCATGGATCTCCTTAAGTTGTTAAACTTTTCTTTCAAGGACCTACTGCTCTAATACAAATTGTTAGAAAGTAAAGATCCCCAAGATAATTGAGAGGGGGGGGTGAATCAGTTATCTGATAATTTAACCATTCAACTACTTTAAACAATATAATTAATGTACTAATCAACCAAAGAAAAATAACCATACACAATTGCACAATAACACAAGATATGTTGACTAGGGAACCTCTTGAAAAGAGTAAACCTCGGTGGGAATGATGCCCACAAAATGATGCACTAATATGAAAGTTCCTTGTTAGAGGATGGACCTTGTTAGGAGTCTTATGAAATACATTTAGTACATATAAATCCCTGTTAGGAGATTTTGAATCCCTATTAAAAGATTCTAACCCGGTTAAGAGTTTATGGAAGACAAAAGGACCCACTGCCCAAACAGCTTCAAGGCAAGATCTCTGAACCCACTATCCAAAAGATCTTAGAATTATTCAATAGAATAATATGAAATATATTACCTCCTTCACACTGTGCCAAAACTGCACTCTCTGCTACACAAGATCACAATTCCAAATCTCTGTACTCACAAGTCTTCCTTCATCACTGAATTAGCTCTTTTCTTCACTTCATGCATATATTCACATCTCCACCTTCACAATACATATTGAAACACGGAAAAAATTCCTTCTTATATACCAAACTAAAATAATTACAAATAAGTCGGTCCTCAATTACAAAATAATAATTTCTACACGCTACACACAAAATTTCACATAAAACTGTCGGCTTCCAGATACTGTAACTTTCTCCAAACATATCTTCAAAGTTTACACTATGAAACATGTCATCATTAATGAGTCTCCAACATCCCTTTAACTACGCAAAATCAGATTCCATCCCAGCTAAGAGATATCCTCCGATTTCCAAAAATCGCTTCACAAAAACACTGTCTAAACACTGCTTTCACCAAAATGCTCATAACTCTTATGAATGAATGAATTTATTTTTGTGCTATTAACCATAGGTTAATAACACACCAAAGAACATACCTTCAACTATGAAAAATCCAATCTACAATAAAACATGTGTGCAAAAGAAAACTATACTTGCTTTCCTGCTGATATCCAGAATATCACTGTGTTGACATCAATGACAATCGAAGTCATGAATGCAATAAAAACTGATACAAAATGACTATCAAAATACTTTGAATTCATTCATAACACATTTTTATCATCTTCCATGCCAAATGTCTTTAGTACTTCCTTTATGTATTTATATTGTGTGATGAATATTCCATCACTCTGCTGAATCACTTGTAGTCCAAGAAAGAACTTAATCTCTCTGAACATAGACATTTCAAATTCCTTTTGCATTTCATCAAAAAATGTCTTCCATACAAGATTTGAGCCTCCAAAAATAATATCATCAACAAATATTTTAGAAATGATAATAGTATCATCAGTATCGCCTTTCATATACAGATTGTTATTTTCACTTGTTCTAACAAATCCAATACTTAACAAGCAAGTATGCAGTCTTTCATACCATGCTCTAGGTGATTTCTTCAAGCCATATAAAGCTTTATGTAATCTACATACCATGTATTTATTGTCAGAATCAAAAAATCCTTCAAGTTGTGTTAGCACCTAGAAAATTTTATGACTGTATGAACTCTTTCCCTGGTCGCTCCATATTCTTTTGTCCCTGGTCCTTAAAACTGTAGGTCTAATTCATATTTATAGTCATTGGAAAGGTAGAAACCCTAATTGTCTTAGCCAAGTTCTAATTTTTCATTGCCTTTTTGGGCCACTTAAGTGATCTTTTGAGCATGTGTGCATTACTTCTTTGATCAGTCGCTAGATCTCTAAATCAAATCAGCATATTCCTTTCAGTCCAGCAACTTCCTGAAATCCTTTTGTCACGTAGTCTCTTAATGTTTTCATAATATTCTTTATCCTTTAGTGACTTGTTGGGCAGTTGGATTTTCTCTCTAGTCACCAAATCTCCAGATGTTGTGGTTAGTCGCTAGATCTCAATAGTTAAAAATGACATTCAATGATTGCGCAACCATGTGTTCACCAGATCTCCTAGTTCCTGGGTGGTTAAGCTTTTGTTCAGCAACCTGGTGGGTAGTTTTTATTCTCTTTAGTCACGTGTCTGTTTGATCTAACCTATGGTTGATAGATTATTATGAGACCTTGCATTTGCATAGTTAGGTTATCACTGGATATACCTAGGGTCAGAGTGATGTCAGAGTAGGTTAAGGGATTTTCAAATGATAATGTGCCATGTTTTCATGTGGGCCCAAATTCTCTAAGCTTAGTCTCTAAGTCGCAGGATGCAGAATGAATATTTTTTTCTATTAAGCGAATGTGATTTTGCTTTAGTCGGGTGATCTCCCAATGAAAATTTGAATATTCCCTTTTGACTGGTACCCATGAGATGTAGTTAGTCATGTGATCTGAGCGGTTAGAAATACCATTCAGAGACTTGGCTAGCAGTTTGTCACCAAGTCACGATTGTTAACAATAACATCCAGCGACCCCAATTAGCTGCTAGTCACTAATCGCGAGATAGTAGGCCTACTTCATAAGGTTAATCCAGGTGGAGATGTTGTCAAATAGAGTTGAGGTGTCTGATTTTTACTAATTATAGGAGTATGATGTGGCAGATTGTCAATGAGCTTAGATTTTATAATAGATTCAACAATTTAGTGACTAAGGATCAATATCTAGTCTTAGAATCTAACTCAAGGTTAAGAAATCCTTTCGTGACTTGGAAATTTTTCCTAGTCATGTGTTCTTAGGGTTTAACCCTAGTTGAAGAAAAGGTTTTGAGATTCAATGAAGTTCTTTATCGTTAAGTCTCCAAATAGTGCAGGGTTAAAGTAAAGGTAACAGCAGGTATGGCCTGACAGTTAAGTTCTCATTTAGTGATCAGGCGACTATATAGTCTCAGAATCTCAGGTTCCTGATGGTTAAATGCTTAAGCTTGAGCAATTTAGTGATGCGGTTATCTCTTGGTTGCTAAATCAAATAGCTAAGTTAAAAAGACTCGGATGACTAAATATGGATCATACAATGAAGGAATGTAGAGATCGACGACTGATATTTAATCTCAGGAAGAATTCTGAAAAGTCAAAACGTTTCAATGATTGAGAGACTCCTTGTTGGTCACTAGATCTCCAAATTGGCTGATCACTGAATGCTTTTAAAGAGTCAATAAATTTCACATAAGTATGATACTATAGTCACTAGATCTCATAATGAAATGTATGTATCTCAGGTAGCTTCTCAGTCGCTTGATCGCACAAAGAGAAATTTTTCTCCTATGATTAAAATGGACTATAGTCATTGGGTCACCAAATGATAGAAATGTCAAAGGTCTCTTGAAGTCACTAGATCAAGGAAAGAAGAAAATATTTTATATGACTAAGAATATGGTCTTCGTCATGTGATCTACAGAAAAAGTTAAAGGCTTATCATAGTTAGTTTCCTTGCACTCAGGTAGTCTCCCAATAGTGATGCAGTTAATGATTTTGTCTCGTGACTTAGAATCTCTTATGTCATGTGATCTCTGAAAGGTTTGGTGGTTTAAGAGATGACCGTGAGATTACAAGACTGTAGTTGCTTAGTCGCTAAATATAACTAAAGTTAAAGACAATGTCTGGCAATCTCACAACTGAGATAAAATGTAAACCAGGATTCCTATGCAAGTTAAGTGGTAGAGCTTGGGAAAAGTGAGGAGATTTGATTATGGTGTATTAAAGAAGATCTTAGTTTGAATGTTGGACATTAATGAGCTATCTCACACCATACATGTAGTTGTTTCTTCCAAATTTAAAATTATTATGGGTTTCAATGCCAAAAGAACTGGTATTCCATGCTTAAGTGACTGAATTTGGTAGATATGATTTTTTCTACTATCACAGAGTGGTCCAAAGAGTTTGATAAACTGATGTAGAGAGTTTGTACCATAAAAGAGTTGATAATGCAGTTGCTCAAGGTATGTTGTAGGTGAAGTGATCAGATTGACAAATATGGTGAATTTTTTATCTTTGGTACAAAATTCAGAAGGATTATCATAAATGAAGGTCATTCTAGGATCTAATCAGACCAGGTTGCTTGGTTTTCCTCCAATGAAATAAATTTTGATTAAATTTAGTTGGTTTGGTGGGTGAAAACCCTAACCCTTGCCCTAGTCATTTATAGCTTGATGCATCCTAATTTTTTGGGATTCAAAGACAACTAGTGGTATATTTTACTAAAATTTTATTTTTGTGTGGTTGACGATCATCTTTTGAGAAATTGAACAAGGAGAGCTTGGATTTAGGGTTTGTTTCCTAGTATTTTGTTATTTTTGGCAATGTATTGATTCTACAAATCTGAATGAGAATACACTTGAGCTCCAATCTCATATTTATGTTTTCCTTCTTGTCTTCATCTTGGATTCTTATATGTTACTATCATAAAGTGAGTTAATATATGGTATACAAAGTATATTGTGAAGTTATCTTGGAGTTCTTGACAAAGTCAGGATTGAAGTCTTTAAGGTAGTTTCAGAGAATGCATGGTGAAATAGGAATTTGATGACTATGTTTGGGAGTGAGAGGGATAATAGGAAAAGCACTTATTTTGAGTTCAAGAGTGTTTGAGTTAGGGTTTTCAGTTGATATATGTTATTGAGTGACTTTATGCCCTAGGTTAAGACACTAATCCATTCTCTAGAAGCAGTCTATCATCATCAATCACAAACAAATATAAATCATAAAATCTTTAAAATCAATTAGTAAAGGGTATAAATGTATAATATTTAGTGATTCCTTTGAAGAAGTGAATCAAGGGTACACCCACCTGAGCATCTAGGCTCAAAGTGTAGGAGGATCCTTGTTGATCCTTATTAATTGGCCCTTTTCCTTGTAGACATTGGAGTGGTGATAGAGTCAGTGATATTAAGTTATCAATCATAGTGTAAACCTACAAGTAGAAAGACAAGGGGACCCAACAAAATGGTGACTCTGTTGGGGAGAATCTAAAGATAAATTTATTATAGGACTCTTGTGTTTCTCCTATTGTAGTCAGTTGTTTTCTTGAAAAAAATTGAAAGATTTTGCATATTTGGTGGGTGGAAACTCAAAGGGTTAGAACCAGTGTTATAGACTGTAGACATTGGACAAAAGAAGGAATACTAGGTCTTTTGTCAAGAAGCATCTAGAGGTTACTCTGGAATAGTTACCTAGATCAGAAAAGAAAAGTTCAATCAAGAGAAATGGAGAATCTACTAGTGCTCCCATGAGTGAACAAAGTAATGTCAGAAATAGAGCACCACATGCATCTTCTAATGAGGAGGACTCACAATATAAAATCTCAAGGTCTAATAGTGGCCTCTCTGGAGATAAATTTTATGATACCCCGGAGGCAATATTTCAAGATAAAGATTCACTACCTGCAGGACAGAATGTACAAGCTAGAGACATGGGTTTTGGACCAAATTTAGATCCTGATGAGGAAATGTTCAGAAGGCAACCCATGGGGCCAAGATGGGTCCATTTCCCATATCAAAATCTTACTAATATGGATGTCGCATCAAGTTTGAAGGACATCATGATAGACCCAAATGATTTGAGTGCACTAAGGTTATAGTTGGAAGAACATGATGCCATACACAAGAGGTTGCAAAAAGAAAGAGAGGCTAAGAAAGTGAATGCTTTGATAGAAAGAGAATCTCTTATTAGAAAGATCAATGAGCTAAAGGAGAGAAACAAGATGCTTGCTTCTGCTCCTAAAAATTTGTAGCATGATGTTTTTGGTGATCTTGATGCTTTGAGAAGTGAGCAGGAACATTTGCTGCAAGACCATGAATTTGATAAAGAGGGCCCTGTGATTAGATAGGTTTAGAGTTATACTTCTCTGCCTAAGGATAAAGATAGGCATGAGATTACTAGACCTTATATTGTTGTTGGAGAGAAAGGAAATCAAAAGATGGTGGGACTCCAAATAAGCAAGCCACTAGCAATACCAAAGGTCCCATCACCCATTTTAAATAAGGATATAGAGATGGAAAGAAGAATAAAGGAGGATGATGACCTAGAAAGAGAATTAGAGAGGTTTTAAATTGAAGCTTCCATTGTAGAAAAAAGAAGAAAGATCCAGTTCTTGAGGGCCTCATCTGCAAATACTCTTATTCCATCCATTACTAATGAAATAGGTATGCCATCTACAACTTCTGATGTTGTTTCACTTGGTAATGTTACTACTAGTAATCCAATTCCTTCTTTGTCTACCAAGATAAATATTGACCCTAAACAACATTCAAATGTACAAGTAGATGGAAATGTAAATGTAAACATTAACCCTAAAGGGAACACTAGTTCAAGTTTTCAAAGAAGACCTATGCAATTAGAAGGCTATAGGAAAATTAGTTTTGATGAAATACCTGGCTACCCAAATGCTTTTCCAACTCATATAAGAGATAAGGTACCTAAAATTGCTAGGAACAATGCCATTAGTTGTGAGGAACATCTTAGGTTATTTGTTAATATGCTAAATGATTATGAGGTTGAACATGAAGATGTAGTCATGAAATTATTTGTTCAATCTTTGGTGGAGGATGCTAGAGATTGCTTCAAGAGACTCCCTGACCAATGTATTGACACTTGGGATTCTTTTCATCAATGTTTCAAGGAACAATATGGTAATAGGCCTAATGCTAGTTTCATGTTGAATGAGTTCAACACTATAAGAAAAAATTAGAATGAATCTGTAGCTGAGTTCAATATGAGATTTCAGAAAGGTATGCATAAATTGTTTCAAGCTATGAGGTTAGATGATAATGTTTGTTTGACCACATACTTTCAATGCCTTTGAGGAAAGATGGGATATTTGTTGAGAGAAAAAGAACCAAGAACTCTTAGAGATGCTTTTAGGATTGTTGTCAACATTGAAAATAATATGAAAATTTTAGGGAAATTGGGTGGAAAAAGAGATGATCCTAAGTTGTTTGGGGATAAAAAATACAAAAGGGATAGTGAAAGAAATGTTGGGAATAATAAGCAAGAGGAAGACAAGTTTGATAAGGTGTTGAATGCATTGAAAGACTTGAAAGAACCTTCTAATAGGAATAATAATGTTCCTACTAATGAGAAGCCTCAATTCAACAATAATTTCAATAGGCAGAATAGACTGCAAAATTACCCCTATAATACCCAATGGAAGGATGGCAAGCCCATTATCCCTACTACAAGAGGAAATAATGATAGGTCTATTCCTGATCCTTTACAAAAGGATTCTATAAATGTCATAGAGGATAGACCATGGTGTATAGCATGTCAATCCTCTCATTCTATAGAGCATTGTGTAGCTGCACAATCTATGTCGGCATACCAAAATGATATTACTGAAGAGCTAGACCAGGAAGAAACTCATGATGACATTGGGTGCAATATGACAGCTTCATATTTGGGATATGAAGATGATTCTGATATTGATGAAGAAGCAAATGTGTGTTTGAAAAGACACAATAGGGAACTTTTCCATCAGGAGCTTTTTTCTGATAATGATGACATTGATGAAAAGATATGCAACATCAACTCCTCCTCAGAAATAGTAAATTTGAGAATACCTTCAAAAGAAGAAATTGATAGGATTACTGTAGAAATGGTAGCCCAAGTGCAAACTAGAAATATGATAGCAAAGGACACTACTAGAAAGGTTGCAGGGATGTTTATAAAGAACACCAACTTTGGGGAACCCAGTGGATATAGATCAAAGGATGATCATTTAGTAAGGTTCAAAAATGTGAAAGGTAAGAAATGGGAACCTAAGGGAGTTGAAGCTGAAAAGACTTCTACTATTTGAGACAAAAATCATCAAAATGAAGTAGAAAAGCTAGTTAGCACAATGGCTAAAGCTGAAAAAATAAAAATTACAACTACAACTAATGTATCAAATAAACAAAAAGACACTAGGGTAGTGCAAATTGAGTTTCCTCCCTCTGTCCCTGTTGATATGTTGGCTATGTTATCTTAGATAACTATGAAGGTTCCTTTGTTAGAGTTATTAAGGATCCCTGAACATAACAATAGAGCTCTTGCATGGGTAGATAATGTCCATGATAATGGTGTTGCATGCAATGAACCTCAGGTTAGAGTTTTGAAAGAGGTGGAGGTTCAGGGATTGGTATCTCACATACCACATATATACTTGGACAACTCTGTCAATGCTAGCCTTGAAAACATAGGCCCATTCTTTCTGAGTATCATTGTGAATGGAATGAAATTAAGAAATTGTATGATTGATTCAGGTGCTTCCAATACTGTCATGCATTTCAAAATTATGGAAAAGTTAGGCCTCAAAGTTGATACAATCCAGGGTAGATGTTGTGCAATGGATTAGAGAGAAGTAACAAACATTGGGACTATAAATGCAATGCCATAAAAATTAGTAGCCTATCTAGAGAAAGAAATGACTGAGTGTTTTGGTGGTAGACATTCTTCCTCATTATGGGATGCTATTATCTAGAAAATGGAGTGCTACCATGGGTGGAAGTTTGCAGTGTGATTTTTCTTTTGCAACTTTCAACTTTGATAGTCAGCCTATTAGGATTGAAAGGGAACTGAGGGTAACCTATATGATTGAAAAGAATATTGATAATGAGGTTACATGCTTTGTAGATACTAATGTCAATGCTTTCAAAGTTGAGGTCACTTTACTTGAGAAGGAGCATGTATTGCCATCTATCTTTGTTGAGGTGAATGTTAAATCTATGAAGGGTGATTTGTGGGAGATGTACTTTGATGGTGCTAGCTACAAAGATGGATCAGGAGTAGGTATTCTACTTATATCTCCTAATGGGAGAACCTACAATTTTTCTTTCACATTGAGTTTCTTTTGTACTAATAATATAGAAGAATATGAAGCATTATTGCTAGGATTGAGGTTCACACACAAATATGGAATTAAATGTATAAAATTTATTGGGGATTCTGAGTTAGTGGTGTCCCAAATAAGATCAGTGTATGCTTCAAAGAAAAAGAGGTTGAAACAATATAGAAATGTTCTGTGGGATATGATTGAGCATTTTGATACCTTCAATATTGTATGGAAGGATAGAAGTAATAACAAGATGGCTGATTTGTTAGCCAATATAGCAATCAATCTTGGTGACATTACTTTTCTTGGCCTCTCTAAAGTTGAAATTTAGACTAGGCCTAGTATACAAAATAATGTTGAGAACTAGCAATTTTTTGAAGATGACTAGGATATCTTGAGATTTATGAATTATGAAGACCAATATCATGGTTAGGAGTTAGATTGTTCAGCCTTGGTTGAGACTGCAAAAGGAAAAGAAGTTGTCCTTTGTAATGAGGTCCTGAAAATAAAAACTAACAAGGTTCCCAAGGGACTTGTTGTTCTAGAAAATGTATTTGATAATCAAGATAGAGTTCAGATAGGTGCTAAAAGGAAAGACCAAATGGATTTAGAAGAAATAAATCTTGGTACACAAGAACCACCTAAGAAGGTCTACATTGGTAGAGAAATGTCTCATAAGGTAAGGAAGTCCTCGATTGAGTTATTAAGAAAATTTTGGCATGTTTTTGCATGGTCATATGATGACCTAAAGGTTTATAGAGAAGACTTGGTCCAGCATATTATTCCTTTGAAAGAAGATGCTAAATACTTTAGGCAAAAACAAAGGCCTATAAATCCTACCTTAGCACCTAAAATGCAGGAAGAATTAATGAAGTTGAGAGATGTTGGAATTATAAAGCCTATTAGGCATTCTTCTTGGGTGTCAAATTTGGTTCCTGTTAGGAAGAAGATGGAGACATCAAACTATGTGTGCATTTTAGAAATCTAATTGTCTCTTCTATAAAGGATAACTACTGCTTGCCTAATATGGAAGCTATGTTGCAAAGAGTGACTGGGTCTGATTTGGTGTCTATGATGGATAGTTTTTCTGGCTATAATCAGGTAATTGTAAAAGAATCAAAATAATTTAAGACATCTTTTACTAAACCTTGGGGGACTTATGTTTATGTGAGGATGCCTTTTGGTCTTACAAATGTTGGTGCCACTTTTGAAAGGGCAATGGATGTTGCCTTTGCAGATTTTATAGATGATTTCCTTGTTGTTTATTAGGATGATTTAACTACATATTCCAAGAGGGAAGAGGATCACTACTTTCATTTGGAGAAAATATTTGTGAAAGCTTTAGAATATGGCATTTCATTAAATCCAAGGAAATGTGTATTTGATGTGACTAAAGGCAAGTTGCTAGGCCACCTAGTTGGAAAGAAAGGAGTAAGAATTGATCCAAAAAGGGTGGCAGCTATTGAAAGAATTCATAAGCCAAAAAATATTAAAGGAATTCAATCTTTCTTTGGCCAAGTAAATTTCTTGATGAGATTTGTGACAAATTTTGCTGAGGTTACTAGGCCAATATCCAATATGTTGAAGAAAGGATCTATTATCAAATGGGAGGGTGAGCCTAATGAAGCTTTCAATAATATCAAGTAGGCTATCAAAGATGCACTTGTGCTTAAGGCACCTGATTACAATATCCCAATGCACATCTTTTCTTTTGCATCTTTTCATACTATTGCTACAGTCTTGCTGCAAAAGAATAATGAGGGTTATGAGAAAACTATTGCATTTTTTAGTAAATATTTGTAGGATACTGAACTAAAATATGATATCAATGAAAAACAAACATATGCACTAGTGAAGGCTGTCAAGGATTTTAGATGTTACCTAATGGGAGAAATTGTGATTGCTTTTGTGCCAAGTGTTGCACTAAAAGATATTTTTTCACAGCAAGAGGTGTTTGGGAGGAGATGTAGATGGATAAATAGAATTCAAGAATTCAATATTGACATCTAGATTATCAAATTGGTCAAAGGACAAGGATTGGAAAAACTGATGGCTCAATCTAATCTTGATGCAAATTAGATAAACTAGACTGAGATTGATTATACTTGTGATATCGATGATTGTATTTGGTATCAAGATATTATCTTTTACTTAAGAAACATGAGGTGTCCAATAGGGATTGATGAAAATAAGAAAAGAACATTGAAGTTACAAGCCATCATGTATGTGATTATAAAATGCAAATTATATAGAAAAAATTTAGATTGCATACTTTTGAAATGTGTTGATGAAAATCAAGCTGACAAGTTGTTAAAAGAAATGCATGAGGGAGTTTGTGGAGGACATTATATGGGTAGAACTACTACTCAAAAGGTCTTGAGAGGAGGATTCTAGTGGCCCAAAATCTTCAAAGATGCAGAGAAACTAGTGAGAAAATGTGATGCTTGTCAAAGATTCTCTGGTAAGCTCAAATTTTTTGGAAATGTACCTTTGAGGCCAGTTGAAGTGCAAGCTCCATTCCAACAATGGGGAATGGATTTTATAGGAGAAATACCAAACAAGTCCAGTGAGGGACACTCTTGGATCTTAGTTTCCACTGATTATTTTACAAAATGGGTAGAGGTTATTCCTACTAGGAATGCAACAAGCAGGGTGGTAACTAATTTCTTATTGAATAATATTGTTACAAGGTTTGGTTTTCCTGAAAGGATAGTCAGTGATAATGTAATGTGATTTAGGTTTGCTGAGTACAAATATTTTTGCAAAGGTCTAGGAATTCATATGTCATACTCCTCACCTTATCATCCATAGGGAAATGGATAGGTAGAATCATCTAAGAAGAGTTTAATTAAAATCCTTAAGAGGATTCTTGATAAGAATAAAAGGGCATGGAATTTGAAGTTACCATTAGCTGTATGAGCTGACAGGGTAACTTTGAAGAAGGTAATTGGTTGTGTACTGTTTGACCTAGTGTATTGGATACATGCAATGATGCCCCAAAATAAATTATTGGAAATGTATAAGTTTGTTCAATTGTATGATGAGGATATAGATGATGAAATGCAATTAAGAATTGAAGTTCTCATCAGGCTAGATGAAACTCAAAGGGAATCAGCTTCAAAAAATGCCAAGTTACAATTGTAGGTTAAAAATCTATATGACAAAAAGACTGTTGAAAGGAATTTTGAACCTAATGACTTGGTATTAATCTGGAATGCTAGATTGGAAGATAAAGGGAAACATGGAAAATTTGATCCAGTCTGGCTGGGACCATATCTGATTCATGAAAGATGGGGACAAGATTCTTATATTGTCAAAGAACTAAATGGTGATATTCGAGAATTGCCAGCTCATGGACAATTCTTGAAGAAATACTTTAATTGAAGGTATTTTTCTCTCTATGAATAGTAGTTAGGTTTGTATATAGTAGTGTGTTTCTTTCTGTCTAGTTTTCTCTTGGCTAGCTGGTAGGGTTTTGTCCTATTGCTCTCTATTCTTCAAGTTTTGTTTTGTTGGTGGTTTGCGAAACCAAAAATTCTAAATTATTTCTATGCTTGCATGAGGCATACAACCATAGACAGAGCCACTGTTAGCACCTAAAAAATTTTATGACTATATGAACTCTTTCCCTGGTCTCTACATATTTCTCTATCCCTGATACTTAAAACCCTAGGTCTAATTCATATTTCTAGCCATTGGAAAGGTAGAAACCCTAATTATCTTAGTCAAGTTCTAATTTGTCATTACCTTTTCAAGCCACTTAAGTGATCTTTTGAGCATGTGCGCATTACTTCTCTAGTCAGTCGCTAGATCTCTGAATCAAATCAACATATTCCTTTTAGTCCAGTGACTTCCCAAAATCCTTTTGTTGCACAGTCTCTTAATGTTTTTAGAATATCCTTTATCCTTGAGTGACTTGCTAGGTGGTTGGCTTTTCTCTCTAGTCACCAGGTCTCTAGATGTGATGGTTAGTCACCAGATCTCAATAGTTAAAAATGACATTCAGCAATTGTACGACCATGTGTTCACCAGATCTCCTAATTCTCGAGTAGTTAAGCTTTTGTTCAGTGACCTGATAGGCATTTTTTGTTCTCTTCAATCATGTGTTCATTTGATTAACTTGTGGTTGAAAAATTATTATGAGACCTCGCATTTGTATAGTCGAGTTTTTGCTGGATATACCTAGGGTCAGAGTGATGTTAGAGTAGGTTAAGGGATTTTCAAATGATAGTGTGCCACATGTTCTTTTGGGCCAAAATTCTATGAGCTCAATCTCTAAGTCACGAGATGCAAACCGAATATTCTTTTCTATTAAGCGACTATGATTTTGCTTTAGTCAGGTGATCTCCTGATGAAAATCTGAATATTCCCTTTTGACCAGTGACCATGAGATGCGGTTAGTTGCATGATCTCAATAGTTACAAATAGAATTCAGAGACTTGGCTGGCAGTTTGTCACCAAGTCACGGTTGTTAATGATAACATCCAGTGACCCTAGTTAGCTACTAGTCACTAATCACGAGATAGTAGGCCTACTTCATAAGGTTAATCTAGGTGGAGATGTTTTTAGATAGAGCTAAGGTGTCTGATTTTTACTAATTATAGGAGTATGATGTGGTAGATTGTTAGTGAGCTCAGAGTTTATAATAGATTCAGTGATTCAGTGACTAAGGATCAATATCTAGTCTCAGAATCTAACTCAAGGTTGAGAAATCATTCTGTGACTTGGAAATTTGTCTCAGTTGCATGTTCTTAGGGTTTAACCCTAGTTGAATAAAAGGTTATGAGAATCAGTGAAGTTCTTTGTTGCCAAGTCTCCAAATAGTGTGGGGTTAAAGTAAAGGTAACATCAAGTATGGCTTGACAGTTAAGTTCTCATTCAGTGATCAGGTGACTATATAGTCTTGAAGTCTCAAGTTCCTAATGGTTAAATACTTAACCTTAAGTGATTCAATGATGCACTTCTCTCTTGGTTTCTGAATAAAATAGCTAAGTTAAAAAGACTCACATGACTAAATATGGACTGTAGGATGAAGGAATGTATAGATTGATGGCTCATATTTAATCTCAGGAAGAAGTCTAAAAATTCAAAATGTTTCAGCGATTGAGAGACTCCTTGTTAGTCGCTAGATCTCCAAATTAGCTGATCGTTGAATTCTTTTAAAGAGTTAATAAAGTTCACATGACTATGAGACTACATTTGCTAGATCTCATGATGAAATGTATGTATCTCAAGTAGCTGCTCAATTGCTTGATTGTGCAAACATAAATTTTTCTTCTAGGACTAAAATGGACTATAGTCACTGTGTCACCAAATGATAGAAATGGAAAAGGTTTCTTGAAGTTGCCAAATCAGGGAAAGAAGAAAATATCTTCTGTGACTCAGAATATGGTCTTAGTCATGTGATCTCCAAAAAAAGTTAAAGGCTTATGATAGTTAGTTTCCCTCCATTCGGGTAGTGTCCTGATAATGATATAGTTAATGATTTTATCTCGTGACTTAGAATCTCTTATGTTGCATGATTTTTGAAAGGTTTGTAAATTTAAGAGATGACCATGAGATTATGAGACTGTAGTCACTTAGTCGCTAAATATAACTAAAGTTAGAGAAGATGTCTGGTGATCTCGCAACTGAGATAAATTGTAAACTAGGATTCCTATGCAGCTAAGTAGTAGAGCCTGGGAAAAGTGAGGAGATCCGATAGTGGTGTATTAAAGAATATCTCAGTTTGAATGCTGGTCATTGATGAGCTGTCTCATGCTAGACATGTAGCTATTTCTTCTAGATTTAAAATTATTATGGGTTTCAATGATAAAAGGACTAGTATTCAATGCTTAACTAATTGAATTTGGTATATATGATTTTTTCTACTATCACAGAGTGGTCCAAAGAGTTTGATAAACTGATGCAGAGGGTTTGTACTATAAAAGAGTTGATAACATAGTTTCTTGAGGTATGTTGTAGGTGAAGTGATTAGATTGACAAATATGGTGAATTCATGACCTTTGGTACACAAGTCAGAAGGATTATCATAAATAAAGATCATTCTAGGATCTGATCAGACTAGGTTGCTTAGTTTTCCTCCAATGAAATAAATTTTGATTAAATTTAGTTGGTTTGGTGGGTGAAAACCCTAACCCTTGCCCTAGTCATATGTAGCTTGATGCATCTTGATTTTTTGGGATTCCTAGATGACTAGTGGTATATATTGTTGAAATTTTATTTTTGTGTGGTTGATGATGATCTTTTGAGCAATTGGACAAGGAGAGCCTAAAGTTAGGGTTTGTTCCCTAGCATTTTGTTATTTTTGGCAATGTATTGATTCTAAAAATCTTAATGAGAATACACTTGAGCTCCAATCTCAAATTTATATTTGTCTTATTGTCTTCATCTTGGATTCTTATATGTAAATGTCATAAAATGAGTTAATATATGTTATATAAAGTATATTGTGGAGTTATCTTGGAGTTATTGACAAAGTTAGGATTAAAGTCTTTAAGGTAGTTTGAGAGAATGCATGGTGAAATAGGAATTTGATGACTAGGTTTGGGAGTGACAGGGATAATAGGCAAAGCACTTATTATGAGTTCAAGAGTGTTTGAGTTATGGTTTTCAGTTGATATATGTCATTGAGTGACTCTATACCCTAAGTTATGACACTAATCTATTCTCTGGAAGTAGTCTGTCATCATCAATAAAAAAAAAATATAAATCATAAAATCTTTAAAATCAATTAGTAAAGGGTATAAATGTATAATATTTAGTGATTCCTTTCAAGAAGTGAATCAAGGTTACACCCGCCTGAGCATCTAAGCTCAAAGTGTAGGAGGATCCTTGTTGATCCTTGTTAATTGGCCCTTTTCCTTGTAGACTTTGGAGTGATGATAGAGTCAGTGACATTAAGTTGTCAATCATAGTGTAAAGAAGTAGAAAGAGAAGGCGAACCAACAAGTTGTTTGATGTACACCTCTTCTTCAAGTATACCATTTAGAAATGTTGACTTCACATCCATTTGATAGATTTTGAATTTCTTGTGTGCAACATATGTAAGTAGCATTCTAACTCCTTCCAATCTAGCAATAGGTGCAAATGTTTCACCATAGTAAATGCCTTCTTCCTATGCATATCCCTTACATACCAATCTAGCTTTATTTCTTGTGAATTCATCATTTTCATTTAATTTATTCCTAAATATCCACTTAGTACTGATAACATTCTTATCTTTAGGTTGAGTTACTAAGGACCAGGTTTTGTTCTTCTTTATTTTCTCTATTTCCTCCTTCATTGCATTAACCCATTCTTCATTCTCTAATGCAACTTTCACATTTTTATGTTCAAATTCACAAACTAGACATATACCTTGTCTTGTTTTGCTTCTAGTTTGCATTCCAACATGTCTATCTCCAATGATTTGTGTCTCAAGATGATGTCTTCTATCAAAACTAGCAAGAACTTTATTTCTCTTTTCTTGCTCATCCTGCTCGGGGTCTTTTTCTTTCTTGGTAGATCCATCTTGTTCATCAGTTTGTGTTGCCTATTGTCCTGTATTATATCCTTGTTGACTGGTTGTCACAGCTTGTGGCATCGGTAGATACTCTAGATGTTCAATGTAAGTGAATCTACCATAGTCTTCCAGTTCTTTTGTACTTTCCTCTATGTTCTTGTCATCAAACTCATCAACATGAACATTAGTACTTTCAACTATCTTATTTATAACCTTATTCAAAAATTTATATGCTTTACTTGTAGAGGAATATCCCAGAAATATCCCTTCATCTCCTTTAGAATAAAATTTTCCATTTATTTCATCTTTCAAAATAAAGCATTTACTTCTAAAAATTCTAAAATAACTTACAGTACATTTTGTCCAAACCATAGCTCATAAGGTGTTCAGTTGGTGTCCTTCTTCAATTGTACTTAGTTAAGAACATAAACAGTTGTACTGATAGCTTCCTTCCAATATGTCTGAGCAACATTCTTTTGCATCATCAATGTTCTAGCACATTCAATTATAGACATGTTCCTTCTTTTAGCAATGCCATTTTGCTGAGGTGTCCTTTGTGCAGAGACCTATCTTTTAATTCCATGCTCATTACAAAAATTAGTAAATTCATCAAAGATAAATTCACCTCCTCTATCAGATCTTAAGCATTTTATTTCTTTTATAGTCTCTTTCTCTACCTTAGCTTTATACCACTTAAACATTTTAAAGGCTTCAGATTTCTCTTTCAGGAACATAATAGTCATCAATCTAGTATAGACATCAACAAAAATAATAAAATATCTATAACTAGAAAAAATATCACTTCTCATAGGACCACATAGGTCAGTATGAACCAACTTAAGTATCTTCTTTGTTGAGTAGTCTTTACTTTTAAAACTAGACTTAGTCATCTTACCTTTCTGACATTCATGGCACATGGCATGATCAGGTTTTGTGAAGTTAGGCAATCCTTTAACTCTTTTCTTTTTACTAATCTTAATCATGTTGTCAAAGTTCACATGGCATAACCTTCTATGCCACAACCAAGCATCTTCATCTTTTATTAACAAACAAGAAGACTGATCCATATCAAGATAGAATAGATTACCTCTGGATTGTGTACCAGTTCAGACAATTCTTCCTTCATCATCATAGATCTTCACCTTTTTTCTCTCAAAAGCTAGTTAGTGGCCCAAATTGTTTAGCTGAGCCACACTTAATAGATTATAGTTCAATCCATCTACCCAGTATGTATTTTCACATTGTATTCTATCATTGACCTTTAGTGAAACTTTACCTCTTACCATACAAGGTGCATCATTTCCCATTCTCATAGATCCTCCATTATATTCAACAAGATGATCAAAATTTTCTACATCACTGGTCATATGATGTGTACAACCACTATCTATGAACCATGTATCATTTATGCTTACTTTAGAGATCAGTGTTGTCTCTTCATGTTTCTCTTCTTCCTCCGAGTCATCTTTCATTGCAACAAATAAAACTTCTATGTCATCATCAGAATTAGATTCAGTTTTAATATCTTTGGCTATGTAACATACCTTTTTGCCTTTATCATCTTGGTTGTCTATGTTAATGTGTCAGTAGCCTCTATTAACTATTCTCCCATAGCTTCCTTCAAATTGGTCTTTAGATCTATCATCATCTTTCTTCTGATGACATCTAGCAGTGATGTGACTGACTTCTTTACAATTAAAACATGTCAAAAGTATCTTACCTCTATACCTTCCTTTTCCTTTGGGCAATCTTCTAGCCATAAGAGCTTCAATCTCATCAAGTTCATCATCGGTATTACTATCACTATCATAATTCTTATTATTCCTGCTAGACTTTCCAATATTAAAAGAAGACATGAAAGTGGATTCAACAGAAGGAAAAAAACTATTATCAAAGCTGTTTAATTCAAAGGTTGTAAGTTTACCAATTAGAGTGTTAAGAGTAAGGTTGGATGTAGCTCTTGTTTCATGAATTGTAGAGATCCTGATTGCATAAACTGGTAGCAAAGTTCTGAGAATCTTGCTTATCACTATTTCATCATCAATCACTCTATTAGATTCTCTAATAGCATGTACCACCTCTTTTAGTCTATTTGAGTATTGTACAATGTTCTCACCTTCTTTCATTCTCATATCATCAAATCTACCTCTTAGGCTTTCATCTCGGGCTCTTTTGACATTCAGATCTCCATTGTATATCAAATTTAACTTGTCCCACATCTTCTTAGCAATATCACAACCCTTGATCTCTTCAAATTTAGCATTGGTATAGGTAGTAGCAAGTTCCATCATAGTGATATTGTGTTCATGCATGTCCTTTAGTTGAACAAGAGTTAAGGGATGAGTGGGCAGTAGTATTTAGCTATTCATCATTAGATCTAATGTAGAATTCCCAATTCTAGATATGTGTAGCTTCATCCTACTTCACCATACTATGAAGTTCTCTTTGTTTAGCTTTCGGTACTTCCCTCTTATACATCTTAATACCTTTTTTCTTAAGTCCTTAAAACTCTATTCTAAGAAACCACAACTCTGATACCAATTGTTAGCATAACTGAGAGGGGGGTGAATCAACTATCTAGTGTCCCAAAACAAAATATATAATTCAAAACAACTTCTTCTATTTTTGCTCCTTGGTAAACAATAATTTCTTTCACTATCTATGCTTTTACTGATTACCATTCTCATACTATAATAGTTACTGATCAAATCTAAAATGTAACATGCAAAGTATGATAAAACACAAATATTACAATCAACACATAACATAAGAGATTTAATGTGGAAACCTTGTAAAGGGAGAAACCACCTAGGACCGATAACCCAAAATTGTTCACTCTTCTGAAGTGAGGTTGGTTAAGACCCAACCTTGTTAAAGGTTTACAAACACACTATCAAGTGTGACCTTGTTAGAGGATTTTAGACTAGAAGTTATCATCCAACCAACATTCACTATGGGGTTGACAGGAAAACAATGTTCATTCTATGAATGATACATCATAAGACTTTTAGAGTCCACTTGGTTAAGAGATTTTGACTTTATACAATGGTTAAATATGTAATAGTTAATGATCTTCTTTAATACAACTTCAATTACAGATTACAAATCAACATTCAGTCCATACAAATCCTTCTTATCAATTTTCACTTCAGATTCAATACTGTATCAACTTACTGTCTGTCAGTAATTACTCTCTATTACCTAGTAATTGTTCTGTAGATCGGTTCTTACTTAACCAGTATGATCAGAATGCATGAAAACCTTGTTCACGTGATATTCCTACAATTTATACTTCTTCTGGCATCATTACATAATGAAATTCTAGTCTTCAAACATTCTTGGCTGATGTGTCAATAATATGTTTCAATCTACTCCATTAAATCTTCCTTTAATTTTGTTAGCCATCGATCTTCATAAAAAACATTATCTGTTATCACTGAAATTGAGGTACTTTATAGCTCATCAATCCTATTGGCTAAACTAATCATTTAGTTCATTATGTTCCACTTGATTAACAAAGAAATGCATCAGTGAACACTGCTTAGTTAATACTTTGATTAGTATATACTACGCTCCATTGGTGTATACTAGAAATACTTCATTTACCGACAACACTGCTTTGTGTCTTTCAGCACTATACTTTATCATAGATGAATGCAACATAATAAAGTCAATCATATAGCCATAGACTCATCAAAAACTTACTTAATGTGTTCCTTATCCTCATCTATCATGTAGATCTTTCCCCATGTAGATTTCTCTATTCTTCATCTCTTTCACCTTTCTTCAAATGTCTTGGTATAGTAACTTACATCAATGACAACATAATATTGATTTATTCATATTACATATCTAATCAGAAACTCCTTAGTGATCTTTAATCATAGATTCTTCAATTAGATTCCAAATTAGTTGTAGTCCAACATTTTCTAGATCTATGAACCTTTTAGGTTATTCTAAGTAGACTTCTTCTAGTATTCCATTCAAAAATGTTGACTTGACATCCATTTGGTAGACTTTGAACTTTTTTTGTGTAGCATGTGCAAGTAACATTCTAACTCCTTCTAATATAGCAATAGGTTCAAATGTTTCACCATAATCAATTCCTTCCTCCTGTGCATATCCTTTGCATACCAATCTAGCTTTATTTCTTATTACCTCTCCATTCTCATTTTTCTTGGTTCTAAATATCCACTTAGTATCGATAACATTCTTATCTTTATGTCTGGGTACTAAAGTCCATGTTTTATTCTTTTTTATCTATTCTATTTCCTCTTTCATTGCATTAACCCATTAATCATTTTCTAATGAAACTTTTACATTGTTCAGTTCATATTCACAAACTGGACATGTACCTTGTCGTGTCTTAATCCTTGTTTGCATGCCAGCTTGTCTGTCTCCAATGATTTGTGTCTCAGGATGATGTCTTCTAACAAAACTTGCCAATATCTTATTTATTCTTTCTTGTTCATCCTGTGTAGGTTCATTTTCTTGCTCGGTGGGTGCTTCCTGCTCGTCAATTTCTCTTTCTTGTTCCTTGGTATTGTTTTTTTGTTGATCGGTTGTTACTATCTACAGCTTCAGTAGATACTCAGATTATTCCATGTAAGTGAATCTACCATAGTCTTCCAATTGATTTTTACTTTCTTATTCATTCTTATCATCAAACTCATCAACTTGAACATTAGTGCTTTCAATCATTTTATTAGTAACTCTATTCGAACATTTGTATGTTTTACTTTTACTGGAATATCCTAGAAATATCGCTTCATCACCTTTTGAGTCAAACTTTCCATTTCTTTCATCTTTCAGAATAAAACATTTGCTTCCAAAAATTTTGAAATAACTTACACTGGGTTTGTGTCCAAACCATAACTCATAGGGTGTCTTATTAGTATTCTTCTTCAGTTGTACTTAGTTTAGCACATAGACAACAGTGCTAATGAATTTTGTCTAGTATGTTTGAGAAACATTATTTTCTATCATTAATGTCCTTTTCCAGTCAACAATTGACCTATCCCTCCTTTTAGCAATGCCATTCTGGTAGGGTGTCCTCAGTGTAGAGACCTATCTTTTAATACCATTCTCATTACAAAAATTAGTAAATTCATCTGAGATAAATTCACCTCCTCTATCAGATCTTAAGAATTTCAATTCTTTACCAGTCTCTTTTTCTACTTTTTCTTTATACCACTTGAACATCTTGAATGCCTTAGATTTTTCTTTTAAGAACATGATAGTCATCAACCTAATATAATCATGAACAAAGAGAATAAACTATCTGTCTCCATAATAACTTTGAGTTCTCATAGGACCACATAGGTCAGTATGCACTAACTCAAGTATCTTATTTGTTGAATAATCTTTTCTTTTGAAACTAGATTTAGTTATTTTACCTTTCTGACATTCATGACACATAACATGATCAGGATTTGACAAGTTAGGTAGACCTCTAACTCTTTTCTTTTTACTGATCTTAATCATGTTATTAAAATTTACATGACATAACCTCTTATGCCACAACCATGCATCTTCATCTTTCATCAATAAAAAATAAGATTGATCATTATCAAGATAAAATAGATTACCTCTAGATTGTGTACCAGTTCCAACAAGTCTTCCTCCATCATCAAATATTTTCACCTTTTTGCTCTCAAAAGCAACTTGGTGGCCTAAATTGTTTATTTGTGCCACACTTAACAAATTATAGTTTAATCCTCTTACCCAATAAGCATTTTCACATTTTAATATATCATTTATCATAAGGGATCCTTTACCTCTTACCATATAGGGTGCATCATTTCCCATTCTTAAAGATCCTCCATTGTATTCTTTAAGATAATCAAATTTTTCTTCATCACCAGTCATGTGATGTGTACAACCACTATCTATAATCCATGTATCATTCTTATTAACCTTAGAGATAAGTGATGTCTCTACATACCTTTCATCTTCTTCAGAATCATCCTTCATTTCCACAAATACTACCTCCACATCATCATCATTGTCGGTATCGATGATATCTTTTTCCTCAACACTGTAGCATACCTTCTTGCCTTTGTCATTATTGTCTTAGTTTTCCTGTTGTAGTGTCGGTAGCCTCTATTGTATTTTCTCCCATAGCTTCCTTCAGATCGATCTTTGGTTCTATCATCATCTTTCTTGTGTGGACATCTAGTAGTGATATGGTGAACTTCTTTATAGTTAAAGCATGCTAAAGGTAATTTGCCTCTATACCTTCCTTTACCTTTAGGTAACCTTCTAGCCATAAGAGCTTCAAGTTCATCAAGCTCATCGTTAGTATTGCTATCACTATCATCCTTATTATTTTTGCTACTAGACTTACCAATCTTTAGAGAAGTCATGAAAGCATATTCAACATTTGGTACAACACCATTATCATAATTATTCAGTTCAAATGTTGTAAGCT
This sequence comes from Chamaecyparis obtusa, assembly GCA_027943335.1. Lineage (NCBI taxonomy): Eukaryota > Viridiplantae > Streptophyta > Pinopsida > Cupressales > Cupressaceae > Chamaecyparis > Chamaecyparis obtusa. The sequence continues at coordinate 151,956 of BSBK01005666.1, forward strand.
TTCCAATCATATTATCAAGAGTGAGTGTGTTGTTAGGTGCTGACCTATTTTCATGAATTGAAGATATTTTGATGGCATAGATAGGCAATACGGTCCTTAGGATTTTTCTTATCGTAGTGTCTTCATCAATAACTCCATCTAATGCTCTAATATCATGAACTACCTCCTTTATTATGTTTTTGTACTACACAATGTTTTCACCTTCTTTCATCTTCATGTCATTGAATCTTCCTCTTAAGCTTTCTACTCTTTCTCTCTTAACATTCGCATCACCACTATAAATTTGAGCTAGTTTATCGTACATCTTCTTAGCAGTAGTAGAGTCCTTGATGTCTTCAAATTTGGCATCTGAACAGGAAACAACAATCTCCATCATAGTAACATTATGTTCATGTCTGTCCCTTAGTTGATCAAGGTTCAAGGGACTAGTGGGTGGTACAAGGTATCCATTCTCCATCAAATCTAGGGCATAATTCCCAATCCCAAATATATGCAGCTTCATCTGACTTTTCCATATTGTGAAGTTATCCTTGTTTAGCTTTGGCAATTCCCTCTTAAAAATTTTGAGACCTTTGTGTTGAAGTCCTTAAAACTCTATTCTAAGCAACCACAACTCTGATACCAATTGTTAGAATAACTAAGAGGGGGTGAATCAATTATCTACAGTCCCAAATCAAAATGTGTAATCCAAAATAGTTTTCTTAACCTTCTGCAACTTGATAACATAAAATACTATATTGTCTGTGCTTTTACCAATTACCAGTCAATAACATATAATGATTACCAATCAAATCCAACATGCAATATGTAAAGTATGATAACAAACAATCACCATCATGAATACATAACACAAAATATTTAATGTGGAAACCCTTTGAAGGGAAAAACCACCTAGGATCAGCAACACAAAAATTTTCACTCTTCTGATGTGAGGTCAGTGAAGACCCAACCCTATTAAAGGTTACAAACACACACTAAGGTGTGACCTTGTTAGAAGATTTTAGACAGACTGTTATCATCCAACCATCATTTACTATGGGGTTGACAAGATAACAATGTTCATTCTATGAATAATACATATAAGACTTTCAAGTCCACTTAGTTAAGATATTTCTCTATTTACAATGGTTAAAATGTAACAAAAAATGATCTAATAACAATACAACTTCAATTGAAGATGTTCAGATCTATATTATGCTCATTCAAATCCTCTAATCAAGTATATCAATTCTGTATCAATAATAATCAATGACTTAATGTCACTCGGTAATAGCTTTTGGATGCTCGATAAACATTGTAGTAGGGTTCTCCTTAACTAGTTTGATCAGGCATACATGAAGCTTGTTCATGCGATAATTATATAGTCCTTCTTTTGGCATGGGTTTCATAATGAAACCCTAGTCTCTTAAATAGACAAGTAAACCATTTTCTTCTCCTTCACTAGATTTTTTTGCTTATTCTCCTACGTCAATTTTACCACATAAACCTTCCTTTGCTAATGTGCCAGTAACACATTTTGATTTCATCCTTTAGATCTTCCTTGAATTATGACAGTTGTTGATCTTCATAACAAACATTATCTCCATCTTTGATTTTGATGTACTTTACATCTCATCAATCCTCAATGCCTAAACTAATCATTTAGTTTCTTTCTCCTACTTGGTTAACAAAGAAATGTGTCGGTGAACACAAGATTAGCTTATACTGTGCTCGGTATACACTACATTGCTCGGTGTATACTGTGATGCTTCATCAACCAACCACACTGCCTTGTGTCTTTCAGTTCTTTTCCTCATCATAGATGAATTAAACATAATCAAGTCAATAACATAAGGTCATAGAATCATCAGCAAGTTACCCAATGTATTCCTTATCCTCATCTATCATATACATCTTCCTCATGTAGATATTTCTATTCTTCATCTATCTTACTCCTTTTCTACAAATGTTTAGGTATTGTAACTTACAAGATAAGTGATGTCAAACTAGTTGACATCAATGAAAACATATTACTAATTTAATCATATTACATATCTAATCAGTAACTCAGTGATCTCTAATCACATATCTTCAATTAGGTTCTAAATTAGTTGTAGTTCATCAGAGAACCCTTCATCAGACCTAGTCTAGGATGAGGTTTAATTTGATGACTTTTCCACCACTTTTGGCTAAAATTTACCTTTGGGATAGTTACAAACCTCAAAGTCCTAGATCTAGAGTTACACCTAACTATGATATCCTAGTGATAGTCAAATTGAGATCTGAAGGTTATTGTTATTATTCTAAATTTAAGGTTCATTTCTTCTATTTTCATCTTCCACTTAATTCATAGATAAAATTTATCATCATTTACATATCATATCATTTTCTATGAGAATCACAAATACACCCTTTTTCATAGATCTTGTATTAGCACCCTTCATCTCTTGCTTTTTCTTATAAGATTGGTTTAAGGGTGGGTTTATATTCTAATTAATAATGGGATCTATGTTCATGCTCTATATGTTATGATTTCTCACCATTTACTATTATACATTTTGGTGAACCTAATTGATGACATTTCCTCCTTTTGATTTTGGTAATTAGATCATCCTTGGCAAAATTTACTTTGTATGCAGTTGGGTCTTCTTTTCTCAAGGTGATAGTGGACTAGGCTCCATTTTATCACTTTATCCCTCTAATAAAGAACCTCATCTCCATGTGGCCCTATTGGTGCAAGAAGATTCTTTTAACCCTTATTTCACTAACGTCTCTCTTTTTGGAGAAGTGTTAAAAATTTATGTTAACTCTTTGATATTTATATGTTCTTTCCCCATGATAATACCTTGCTAAATTAACTTTTGATACCTTATCTTCTATCCCTTTCCATAATCTCCCCTTAAGGAATGAAGCTTTTATGAATTAATATTATACTTCAACTAAAGGTTTCAATGATCTCCCCATTTGGGATGAACTATTGGATGATAAATTTTGACTATTCTCTCCCTCATAAATAAATTTGGTAAATGAAGATGATATAATCATTGAAATTTAATCTAGTTCCTCTATCAATGAATCATTCATACTTGATGTCTATCCTTCCCCTAAGATATACCCCCTTTATGAGAATATTTTAGAAGCAAGATGAGGAAATTATATACACTTTTCTTAATTTCACCTTACCTTTATTTGACAGTCCTTGTAGAAATGAACTATCATATATATAAAGGCCCTAATCTATATTCTAACGAAATGTTCCAAGAATGAGATAATATCATGACTAATTTCATTAATGATCTCTCTTCTAGTGGTGAACCCATGAACAATCAAGAACTTTATCAAGTAAATATTGTCAATGAGTTGAGTAATGAAAAACCTAAAGTCATTTTTCCCACTTGACCTATAGTAGCCTAGAAGAATATGATAACTATCAAAGGATGCACTTAATAAAATTCATTCCAAAAAACTAACAAACCCATGGTTACTATTAAGGGCAATCCTCAATTTTTTTTTAGCAAACTTTCACTACAATTGTGATTACACTCAAAGGATATAATAAAGGTAGTTCTTTTCAAACATTGAATAAGCCAATAATTAATGTTAAAGTAAAATATAGAAATCCTTTTGATTTTATCAATGATTATCATATGTTGGACCACACCTATTGCACAAGAAACATTTCTCAACCCACTAATCTAGTTGTTTGTACTTCTCTCCCTCCTTCTCAAGTTGTGTTTATTTTATTGGAAAAATGGTTAGCGCTCCAATTAGGATTCACGACATGGAATATTGGCCTCCTATGTCTTCTATAAGTCTAGTTGGTGTATTAAGCACTAACATGTTGATCTTTTGGTGCAATGACAACTACTACTTGCATAAACTTCAAGGTTATGGTTGTGAGGATGATAGAAGTGACTGTTGGTCGGCATTGCAAGGTCCTTCACCACATTTTCATGACAAGAGGTTCTAGAAAGAGTTGGCCCCACCTTTTGAACAGTACATCTCCCAGAGAAATATGATCAAATTTGGAGCCTTCATGGCTTAGTGGAGTTGCAGGTGGGTTGGTAAGTCTAGGTTGCTTGTCTATAGGCTGATTGTAAGTACAGGGTGGGGCACTCAAAGAAATATCTGATCAGCTGTGATTTTGCAGAGATATATTTATCATCAGACTTGACTAAACTAGGGTTTATCATTATTTTATTGAAAATCTCTTATAACCCTAGTTAGGTTTTTTGACTCCTGCCGGCGTGTAATTGAATCTGTATATATTGTATTTTTGGAGCTTTAGTGCTCAGAGCTAGACAATTGTAGAAAAAATTCATCTTTTCTTAAGGGTCATTTGTGGTATCATTTCCACCCTCTAGCTTATATAGTTGTAAATCTTTCATTGATTATTCAAACATTGCAGAGGTATTTTGTGTCAATTCTTCATGTCCCTATGCTTCCTTGTCTGAATTATCTCTTATTGGATTAAAGTATATGATGTTTTTTAGTGATATCTTAGGGTTCCTAATCCCTCTTACTTTCTATAATTGTGTGTGTTATTTTGTTTGATCTAATTTAGATGTTTTTGTGGGTACACCTCAGCCCCCTAACAGTCGTGTCTCAATCCTACACCGAGTTGCAGAAGTGAATGTCTACTTGTAGGTCATAAGTTGTGTCTTATGTTTAGGCCATCCTATGAAACACTTATGCAAGCCTGTTTAGTAAGTTGTGACCTACTAGACCTAATCCTTTCATTGATTCCATTCCTCTATACTGAGATCCAAACCCTAATTTCAATGTATCACCTAGTAGGTAGTTTGCTTTCAAGTCTTTCACCTTTCCAAGCATTCCTTCTGTCCCTTTCCCTCAAAAGTTTACTTTTCATGTCTAGAAGCAAATTAAGGTGATTATCTAAGAGGAACTAGCCTAGAACCTAGAGGTCTCATCTAAGTTAGCATAGGTCCCACAACCTAGAGATGATTCCCATGTTATACTAGGTTATCAAGACTAAGAGAGCTTGAAACAAGGGTGCAAACTTAGTGTATAACAATTCTGGCACGCCTGGTGGGACAACACAAGGAGTTCATTGTTTGAAGATTATGTTATCTCTGATATACAGATTACATGATACAAGAATTTAGAAGTTGTTCTATCAAGTATATCTGGTGACTCCACTGATTTCAAAGATCTAGGCCAACCTTGTTTAAAGTTTATGAGAAATATTGAGACTAGAAGCTCAAATCCCACTAAATTCTTAGAGTTTCCCTCAAAAGGAAGTCATAAAGGTAGGTCAATCCAAAGAACATCCCCTGCAAGGAGAGTTCAATCAATACCTCATGATACTTCAAAAGGGAGACCTTTTCCCTTTTATTCTAGAAGAAGAGGTAGATCTCTAACAAGAGATCTAGAGGAAGATTCAAATCTAGTAGTAAATACAACTCATATAGTAGTTAATCTTCAGATTCCAACTCATACAATGGCAAGATAGTTTTCCTATGCACCATTCAACCAAGGGAGTCCATTAGCATTTTCTCAACATCATGATGTGTGCTTTGTGGCACTTAAGAGTATACCTGATTTCACTGGTGAAGGGTAGACAACTGATTTTGAACACATAAGAGATGTCACCACCATCTACAGCATACACAACATAGCTCAAGCAGATGTGGCCACAAAATTATTAGCAGCCTTGCTAAAAGGTAAGGCTCTTGAATGGTTTAGAACTCTAACTGTCTGTTCTATTACTTCATGGGATGAGTCAGGGGATGCATTAAGTAAACATTTTGAGGATAAATCAGATAACTTGTCTCTAGTTGTGTAGTTAATAACCATTAAGAGAGACCCTCAAGAGAAAATGATAGATTACAATAGTAGATTCCTGAAAACATGGAATAGAATTCCAGTTTCTGTGAGGCCATCAGCTGACCATGATTTCCTTTACTACTTGCAAATTATGAATGGTCAAATTTCTATCATGAGCCAATCCATGAGTGGTACTTCTTTACCCCAAGATTTTGACATAACTGTCAGGGCTGAAAATTGTTTAATCCAAGCAAGCATGATTTCTAGAAGGCCTCCAATGCCCATTTTTCCTAGCCTTCAACTCACTGCACCTACACAAGTACCCCCATTTACCCCTATTCCAACCATATTAGCACCTCAGGCCAGTACTAGTGGTCAACAGCTAATAGCTAGTTTCTCTCAAGAGCTACAAGAAATAAAGAAGAGCCAACATAGTAGTCAACAAGAAATGACAAATTTGCTCCAGACCTTGACTAAAGAGGTTACAAATTTGAAGAAACAAGGTCAAGGAATCAAACCACCATTTTAGACACAAGGCCAAGGTCCTAATCAACAATATCAAAATTAGGGACAGTCTTATCAACAAAATAGGCCACCAAACCAAGGAGCCTATCAAGGACAAAGGCAAAGTTTTAATCAGAGACCATTCCAACCATATAACCCTACACCTCTAAATTATGCAAATCCAGTGAGGGATATGGTTCCTAGTCAAAATAATATGGCTATGGATAATGAATGGTGTTTCCCTTGTAATCAGCCTCATAATTAGGCTACATGTTCAAATGGATGGATGAACCAAGCTCTAATGGTTCAAAATGCCTCACAAGCTCAATCAGAGTCTTCATCTAGCGGTTTGGTTCCTCAACAAGAGTCATAAGAGAATGAGATTGCCCTTTTCAATTGGGAGCAACTAGACTTCGATGGAGTCAATGATGAAGTTTCTTTTGTTGCCTATACAAGAGCAAAAAGGAGAGCTCAAGACATGGAGAGAGAAGATCCCAATGCCAAAGCCACTACATCTACAGAGCCACTGCAGTAAGCTAATCCCATCACACCTAAGGAGGTTCCTGTCATCACAAGCAAGGAGAGCTAGACTCTCAAGGAAGTGGAGCCTATCATAGTAAAGACACAACAAAGAGTACACACTATGATACCGTTTAACATTGTAGACAACATGAAGAAGGTGAATGTCACCATGTCTATGTGGGACTCCCTAGCTCTTCCAGGACAACCTTAAATTTTGAAGAAAACCATGACTGAAGTGACAACTCCTCAACTTGCAAAACAAGTTGCAAAGCCAGTGTTGGTTAACACTAATCAAGAAAAGGAGACTCCAAGTAGAAACTCCAAAGGCAATGCCATGCAAGGTAGGAATTCAAAGCCACCTCCCTTTTATGTATCTATAATCATTGGAAAATCTTTAGTACATAATTGTATGGTAGATAGTGGAGCTACTAGCACTGTAATGCCCAAGAAAGTAGCTGACCAATTAGGACTGAAATATGAGCCCTTCAAAAGAAGGTTACCCAACTTGATGGATCCTTAGTCATAACTATAGGTGTGGCCAAGGATACCAGTCTAATCCTACATGCTAGTCCTAATTTTTCCATCCTCCTTGATATATATATCATAGATCTCCCTTCATTATTTTCTATATGTATTTCAAGGGAGTTTACAGCTAATATAAGAGGTTACCTATCTTCTGATTGGTCTCACATATTATTTCATACAAGATATGGGACCAAGGTCACCATTAAGTTAGAAACATTGGCAGCACACCCTATAGAACAATATGTATCCAATACCATCAATGTAAACTACCTTATTTTTGATAACAGTGACTTCCAAACCACTAGTGAAGTAGACACAAAGATAGAGAGTATCCCTAATATTTTACTAGATGAAAGAGCTTCAGAGGCCCAAGAAATTCTAGTTTTGGATTTTGGTTTGGGAAGTATTTGATATAGGAAAGTGGAGCCATAGAGCCAAGCCTTTTCAAAAAGGACACTGATTCAGAGGATCAAAGCAATCAAGTTTGGGAACTATTTTTTGATGGAGCAAGAAGTAGACATGATTCTTGTGGTGGTACTATGCTAGTGTCCCCAAAAGGAGAAAGGTGTTATACTACCTTTAGATTTAGTTTCTCTTGCACTAGCAGCACTACAGAGTATGAAAGTCTAGTCAATGGACTAGAGTGGGCTAGAAAAAGAGGGCTTAAGGCCTTAAAATTTTATGGTGATAGTGAATTAGTTTTCAGCCAAGTCAGAGGGATAAGTGCAACCAAGAATGACACCTTGAGAGCATACAAGCATAGAGTTTTGGACGCAATTAAAGATTTTTGTGCTTTCAATATTGTTGCCATCACTAGAAAATTAAATCAAAATGCAGATAGGTTAGCTGTTGTTGGATCTCAGTATGATATTCCAAATAGCATTTCAAAATAAGTATATCAACATCATATCAAAGTGATTTTTAGACCTTCTATTCCTGATAATGATGTCAATTGGAAAGTGTTTGACAATGATGAACAAATTCTGCAATTCTTGTTTGAAGAAGATGCTTTTTCAGAGTACAATCAAGATAGGCTATCACAATACTATGGTGATCAAGTGATACAACTTAAGTCTAATAAGATTCCTAGAGGTCTTGTCACCTTAGAGAATATCTTCAAAAAGGATGATGAAGATAAGAAAAACAAAGCTGGCTTGGTAGTCCAACAAGAACATTATGTTGAACTAGAGTTGGAACCAGGTAAGAGCTTACAATTTGGAAAAGTAAACACTGATTTGGAAAAGGAAGATTACACACAATTATTCAAAGAATTCAGTGATGTTTTTGCATGGAAATATGAAGACCTCAAAGGTTTTGATCCTCCCCTTGCTCAGCACACTATTGAATTAGAACCTAATGCCAAACTAGTGAGGCAAAAGCAAAGGCCTATTAATCCCAAGCTTGAGCCACTTATGCATAAAGAAGTGCTCAAATTGATAGAAAGTGGTATCATCTACCCCATCAAGCATACTAGATGGGTTTCCAACCTTATTCCTATCAAGAAGAAGAATGGGGAGTTGAGGTTATGTGTTGACTTCAGGCATCTTAATAGGGCCTCTCTAAAGGACTACCATCCATTACCCTCTATGGAACAAATTTTACAATGTGTCTCTGGATCTGAGAGATTTTCATTATTAGATGGCTATTCAGGGTACAATCAGATCTTAGTTAGTGAAGAGGATCAATATAAGATTGCATTTACAACCAAGTTGGGAACCATGGCTTATCAAAATATGCCCTTTGGTTTGTCAAATGCAGGTGCTACATTTCAAAAGGCAATGGATATGGCCTTTAAAATCCTCATGTACAAATTTGTACTGGTCTACTTCGATGACATAACTATCTATTCAAAATATGTAGTAGATCACAAAAAACATTTGAGGAAGATCTTTGAAAGGTGTAGAGAATTTGGGATATCTCTTAATCCCAAGAAGTGTGTGTCTGCAGTCCATGAAGGAAAATTGCTGGATATGTAGTATCCAAAGAAGGGATCATAGTAGATCCTAAGAGAATTATAGCTATCCTAGAGCTACCATTGCCACATCATAAGAAAATTCTCCAATCTTTCATAGGAAAGATTAATTTTGTTTGGACGTTCTTTCCTAACATTGCAGATTTACTCAAGCCTTTAATAGCCATGTTAAAGAAGGGTTCATCTTTTAGTTGGACCAAAGAAGGGAGAGTCAATTTCCAAGCTATCAAAGAGGCCTTAATAGAGGCTCCTACCCTCTTAAACCCAAATTTCAATAATGATTTCATCCTTTATGCTTATGGAGGTCATGATGTTCTATCTGCAATGCTGACCCAAGAAAATTCAGATGGATGGGAGCAACCTATTCCTTTCTTTAGCAAAGGTTTAGAAGAGTATGAACACAGATACTCTTTTGTAGAGAAACATGTACTTTTTGTGGTGAGGAGCCTTAAAAATTTTAGATATTTGTTGACCCATATCAAGGTACACTTGAAAGTTACCCATCCAAGTGTCAAAGAATTTTTTCTTTCGAAAGACCTAAATGAGAAAAGGGCTAGTTGGATCACCAAGGTGATGGAATATGACATAGATATTTAAACTACCAAGTTGGTTAGATGAAGAGATCTTTGTGAGAATTTGGCATCAGACGAGAGTTCAAAGAAATCAGAACAAATAGATGCATCTCTGGTGGTGCATTCTACAAAAGAACAAGCGAGGGCAACTAGTTGGTTGCCTAACATGATCAATTACTTAAAGACAGGACAATGTCCAACAGGTTTGGATTCAGCAAAAAAGAGGTATTATAGGTTACAATATGTTCCTTTTGTGCTGAGAGATGAAGTTCTTTTTAGAAAGGGTCACAATGGTGTCCTTTTAAGATGCATAGATTCAGAAAAGATAGCTGATGTTCTATTTGAGTTTCATGATGGACCTTCTGGAGGTCATTTCTCTCCTAGGACTACTCCTTTTAAAATCATGAGGTCTAGATACTATTGGCCATCTATCTTCAAGGATAGTCATGAGTATGTGAAAAAATGCATCAAGTGTGCCATGTTTGTAGGAAAAGAAAGCCTTGCAGCCTTGCCCCTACAGCCAGTCAGAATAGAGAAACCTTTCATGAAATGGGGTATAGATTTCATAAGAATGATCAATCCTCCATCTATTGCAGGGCATAAGTGGATAATCACTACAATAGATTACTTCACCAGATGGATAGAAGCAATTTCCTTAAAAGAATCAAATGAGAGTGTTGTCTTGAGTTTTTATGATGATATAATTCACAGATTTCGCACTCCTGATTCCATAATTTTAAATAATGCATTAGCATTCACAAGCCTCAAAGTCTTAGAGTGGGCTATTAGAAATGGCATTTATCTAAATACAAGTTCTATTTATTAACACCAAGGCAACGGTTTAGCAGAATCAACAGACAAGAACTTGATTAGGATAATCAAGAAGACTCTACAAGACAACCAAAGGGATTGGCATACTAAGCTGAGGTCTGGATTATGGTTAGAGAAAATTACCCCAAAGAAGATCATTGGAATTCTACTTATATGCTAGTGTATGACAGAGAGGCTAAGTTTTCCATTTCAACTGAATTACCAGCTTTGGACTTGGCCACTCAATATGCCCTATTTGAGGAAGGGGATCCCTTATAGATCCGACATGCTCAACTCATGGAGTTGGAAGAAATCAAAGACAAATCAATGAAGGATATGGAATTCCATCAGATTCAAAAAAAGAGGATTTTTGAAAAAAGAGCTAGGATCAGAAATTTCAAGGTTGGGGATGTAGTCCTCAAATGGGATGACTTCAAATCAAGGCCTGGTAGACATACAAAATTTGACTTATTTTGGGGTGGACCATTTGTTATAATCGAATGCAAGGGATCTAATACTTTTCAGCTATCAAATCTTGAAGGACATGCCTTTCCAATCTTAGTAAATGGATTCCACTTGAAGCCCTACTTTGAGGTTAATCCCTCTGTAAATTCCTGTAAATATGTATTTTTCCCCTATTTTCTTTCTCTATTTTCTAGGTTAGTTTCTTGCTTTCCAAGAAGTGCTTGTGCACAAGTTTGTCTCTCTGGTCCCTGTTTTATCCTTGTCAAAGTTTTGTGTTCCTATAGTGACCCCATCTCCAATGGATTATTTATAGGCCACTGATCTATGTGTAGCAGGCTGACATCTAGTAGAAATCACCAAAAATGTTACCCTAATTTTCATGAAGCATGCAAATTTGGTCAATTCCCATCTCAAAGTCTACTTTTTAATCCTTCCAATTGCTTCACAAAATTTCATGGCTTTGTCTACTTCCCTTTGGTCTTTGCAACTATTTCTAGGTCCTTGGCTCGGTGAAAAGTCCTTTAAAAATTCATAAAACTAGCTATTATAGGCCAAAACCCTAAAAAACCCTAGGCCAATTTCTATTTCTTTGTTACTTTATTTTAGCCACTTAAGTCTTCAAAAAACTCATGTGCACTTTATTCTCATTGGTCGGTCGCAGGTTCTTTATGTTCTCCGGTGGTTACCCCTTCTATTCAATAACTCAGCGGCTACATTAGTTCTTTTAGTCGCTAAATGTTTGGTGGTTAAGTCTTAACATCCCACAACCTAGTGAAGCAGCTAACCTTTCCTTAGTCTCATATTCACTAAGTCTTTTGGCAGTCACTTTAGTGGGGTCCCAGTCAGGAAGATCCAACGGTTGTCATGAATTCACCAGTGGTTTTTCTGACACCTGTGATCTTGCAATGGCCTTCAATCTTCCCTTTTGCTCAGTGCTTCAAGGCTTTAGTGGGTCCACTTCCATGTTGTCCTATGTGGAAGCTTGTCATTGGTTGGTTGGTGATGATTTGGAAGTTCATCAGAGTGGGTCCAGAGGACTATTTAGCTTTTAATCCAATGATTGGTGCATGATATCATGGGTTGTGTTAGAGCCATGAGATTATGCGATGGCCGTCGATCTTGATTTGTTGTCATAGCTTTGTTCGGTGGGTCCTCATTTGCTAATATACTCATCTTCTATTGGTCCACATAGAGATGACTGGAATTTGTCAGTGGGGTCATGTCAAGGTCTCTATAGGGTTGTGTCAGAGGGATGAAGATCAATGGCTGGCATATCTTTACATAGCCTTTTTTTGACACATGTGATCTTACACCGGCCATCAAATTTGCCAAATGTTCAGCTTTGTCAGGTGGGTCCAATGCCAAGTCAAGATGACATGCCATCTTGTCATCCGTAGAAGTAAAAGGAAAATCTATGGGGTTGTGTTGCCAAGTGTGCTAATTTTCTGATGTTTCATTGGTTGCTAACTTCCACAGTGGTGTTTGACTTGTCAAAGATAGGTTTTCAAATGGTTTTCAAGTGCATTTTGGTCATTCATCTACTGGGAAGGGTTTCTCATCAATGGTTACATTTAAAAATTTTCCGCTAGGTGTTATAATTCAAAATTCAAATGTCTTTGCAAGGGTTTTGCATTCTTTCAGCCATGCACGACATCAGATAGCTTAGGAAATAAAGTCTCAGGATAGTTTTGGTTGTGAGGATGATAGAAGCGACTATTGGCCATTGTTGCAGGGTCCTTTACCGTGTTTTCATGACAAGATGTGCTAGAAAGAGTTGGCACCACCTTTTGAACAGTACATCTCCCAAGGAAATATGATCAGATTTGGAGCCTTCATGGCTTAGTGGAGTTGCAAGTGGGTTGGTAAGTCTAGGTTGCTTGTCTGCATGCTGATTGTAAGTACAGGGGGGCACTCAAAGAAATATCTAATCGGCTGTGATTTTGTAGAGATATATTTATGATCAGACTTGACTGAACTAGGGTTTATCATTATTTTAATGAAAATCTCTTGTAACCCTAGTTAGGTTTTTTTGACTCCTATTGGCATCCAGTTGAGTATGTACATATTGTATTTTTGGAGCTTTAGTGCTCAGAGTTGGACAATTGTAGAAGAAATTCATCTTTTCTTAAGCGTCATCTATGGTATCATTTCTACCCTCTAGCTTATATAGTTTTACATCTTTCATTGATTATTCAAACATTATAGAGTTATTTTGTGACAATTCTTCATGTCCCTATGCTTCCTTATATGAATTATCTCTTCTTGGATTAAAGTATATGATGTTTTTCAGTGATATCTTAGGGTTCCTGATCCCTCTTACTTTCTATAATTGTGTGTGTTATTATGTTTGATCTAATTTAGATTTTTTTGTGGGTATACCTCAGGCCTCTAACAGTCTTGTCTCAATCCTACACCAAGTTGCAGAAGTGAATGTCTTCTTGGAGGTCATAAGTTGTGTCTTGTGTTCAGGCTATCCTATGAAACACTTATGCAAGCCTATTCAGTAAGTTGTGACCTACTAGACATAAGCCTTTCATTGATTCCATTCCTCTATACTGAGATCCAAACCCTAATTTCAATGTATCACATAGTAGGTAGTTTACTTTCAAGTCTTTCCCCTTTCCAAGCATTCCTTTTATCCCTTTCCCTCAAAAGTTTACTTTTCATGTCTAGAGGCAAATTAAGGTGATTATCCAAGAGGAACCAGTCTAGAACTTGGAGGTCTCATCTTAGTTAGCATAGGTCCCACAACCTGGAGATGATTCCCATGTTATACTAGGTTATCAAGACTAAGAGAGCTTGAAACAAGGCTGCAAACTTAGTGTATAACAATTTTGGGATGCCTGGTGGGATAACACAAGAAATTCATTATTTGAAGATTATGTTATCTTTGATATACAGATTGCACGATAAAGCCTTTTAGAAGTTGTTTTGTCAAGTATATCTGGTGACTCCACTGATTTCAAAGATCCAGGTCAACCTTGTTTAAATTTTATGAGAAAGATTGAGACTACAAGCTCAAAGCCCACTAAATTCTTAGAGTTGCCCTCAAAAGGAAGTCATAAAGGTAGGTCAACCAAAAGAACATCCCCTACAAGGAGATTTCAATCAATAACTCCTGATACTTCAAAAGGGAGACCTTTTCCCTTTCATTCTAGAAGAAGAGGCAGATCTCTAACAAGAGATCTAGAGGAAGATTCAAATCTAGTAGTAAATACAGCTCATATAGTTGTTAATCTTTAGATTCCAACTTGTACAATGGCAAGATAGTTTGCCTTTGCACCATTCAACTAAGGGATTCTGTTAGTGTTTTCTCAACATCATGATGTGTGCTTTCTGGCACTTAAGAGTATACTTGATTTCATTTGTGAAGGGCAGACAACTACTTTTGAACACATAAGAGATGTGACCACCATCTGCAGCATACACAACATAACTCAAGAAGATGTGGCCACAAAATTATTAGTATCCTTGCTAAAAGGTAAGGCTCCTGAATGGTTTAGAACTCTAACTATCTATTCTATTAATTCATGGGATGAGTCAGGGGATGCATTAATTAAACATTTTGAGGATAAATTAGATAACTTGACTCTAGTTGAGCAGTTAACAACCATTAAGAGAGACCCTCAAGAGGAGATGACAGATTACAATAGTAGATTCCTCAAAACATGGAATAGAATTCCAATTTTTGTGAGCCATCAGTGGACCATGCTTTCCTTTACTACTTGCAAAGTTTGAATGGTCAAATTTCTATAATGATCCAATCCATGGGTGGTACTTCTTTACCCCAAGCTTTTGACATAGCTGTCAGGGCTGAAAATTGTTTAATCCAAGCAAGCATGATTGCTAGAAGGCCTCCAATGCCCATTTTTCCTAGCCTTCAGCTCACTGCACATGCACAAGTACCCCCATTTACCCCTATTCCCACCATATTAGCACTTGGGGCCAGTACTAGTGGTCAAGAGCTACAAGAAATAAAGAATAGCCAATAGAGTAGTCAACAAGAAATGACAAATTTGTTGCAGACCTTGACTAAAGAGGTTACAAATTTGAAGAAACAAGGTCAAGGAATCAGACCACCATTTTAGACACAAGGCCAAGGTCGTAATCAGCAATATCAAAATCAGGGACAGCCTTATCAACAAAATAGGCCACCATACTAAGGAGGCTATCAAGGACAAAGGCAAATTTTTAATCAGAGACCATTCCAACCATATAACCCTACACCTCTAAATTCTACAAATCCAATGAGGGATATGGTTCCTATAAAAAATAATATGGCTATGGATAATGAATGGTGTTTCCCTTGTAATCAACCTCATAATTAGGCTATGTGTTCAAATGGATGGATGAACCAAGTTCTAATGGTTCAAAATGCATCACAAGCTCAATCAGAGGCTTCATCCAGTGGGTCAGTTCCTCAACAAGAGTCACAAGAAAATGAGACTGCCCTTTTCAATTG
Source organism: Chamaecyparis obtusa (assembly GCA_027943335.1). NCBI lineage: Eukaryota > Viridiplantae > Streptophyta > Pinopsida > Cupressales > Cupressaceae > Chamaecyparis > Chamaecyparis obtusa. The sequence continues at coordinate 167,554 of BSBK01005666.1, forward strand.
GGAGCAAGTAGACTTCCATGGAGTCAATGATGAAGTTTCTTTTTTTGCCTATCACACCTAAGGAGGTTCCTATCATCACAAGCAAGGAGAGCTAGACTCTCAAGAAAGTGGAGCCTATCATAGTAAACACACAATGGAGAGTACACACTATGACACCATTTAACATTGTAGACAACATGAAGAAGGTGAATGTCACCATGTCTATGTGGGACTCTCTGGCTCTTCCAGGATAGCCTAAAATTTTGAAGAAAGCCCTGACTGAAGTGACAACTTCTCAACCTACAAAACAAGCTGCAAAGCCAGTGTTGGTTAACATTGATCAAGAAAATGAGACACCAAGTAGAAACTCCAAGGGCAATGCCATGCAAGGTAGGAATTCAAAGCCACCTCCCTTTTATGTATCTTTAATCATTGAAAAATCTTTAGTACATAATTTTATGGTAGATAGTGGAGCTACTAGCACTGTAATGCCCAAGAAAGTAGATGACCAATTAGGACTAAAATATGAGCCCTTTCAAAAGAAGGTTACCCAACTTGATGGATCTTTAGTCAATACTATAGGTGTGGAAAAGGATACCAGTCTAATCCTACATTCTAGTCCTAATTTTTCCATCCTCCTTGATATATATATCATAGATCTCCCTACATTATTTGCTATATGTCTTTCAAGAAAGTTTACAGCTAAGATAGGAGGTTACCTATCTTCTGACTAGTCTCACCTATTATTTCATACAAGATATGGGACCAAGGTCACCATTAAGTCAGAACCATTGGCATCACACAATATAGAGCCATATGTATCCAATACCATCAATGTAAACTACCCTATATTTGATAACAGTGACTTCCAAACCACTAGTGAAGAAGACACAAGGATAGAGAGTATCCTTGATATTGTACTAGATGAAAGAGCTTCAGAGGCCCAAGAAAGTCTGGTTTGGGAAGTTATTTGATACAAGAAAGTGGAGCCATAGAGCCAAGCCTTTTCAAAGAGGACACCGATTCAGAGCATCAGAGCAATTAGGTTTGGGAACTATTTTTTGATGGAGCAAGAAGTAGACATGGTTCTAGTGGTGGTGCTATGCTAATGTCCCCAAAAGGAGAAAGTTATTATACTACCTTTAGATATAGTTTCTCCTACACTAGCAACACTGCAGAGTATGAAAGTCTAGTCAATGGACTAGAGAGGGCTAGAAAAAGAGGGCTTAATGCCTTAAAATTTTATGGTGACAGTGAATTAGATGTCAGCTAAGTAGGAGGGATAAGTGCAACCAAGAATGACACCTTGAGAGCATACAAGCATAGATTTTGGGATGCAATCAAAGATTTTTGTGCTTTCAATATTGTTGCCATCCCTAGAAAATTAAATCAAAATGCAGATAGTTTAGCTGCTGTTGGATCTCAGTATGCTATTCCAAATAGCATTTCAAAAGAAGTAGATCAATAGCATATCAAAGTGATTTTCAGACCTTCTATTCTTGATAATGATGTAAATTGGCAAGTGTTTGACAATGATGAACAAATTCTATAATTCTTGTTTGAAGAAGATGCTTTTTTAGAGTACACTCAAGATAGGCTATCACAAAACTATGGTGATCAAGTGATACTACTTAAGTCTAATAAGATGGCTAGAGGTCTTGTCACCTTAGAGGCTATCTTCAAAAAGATTATAAAGTCAAGAAAAACAAAGCTGGCCTGATAGTCCAACAAGAACATTATGTTGAACTAGAGTTGGAACCAAGTAAGAGCTTACAATTTGGAAAAGTAAACACTGATTTGGAAAAGCAAGATTTTGATCCTACCCTTGCTCAGCACACTATTGAATTACAACCTAATGCCAAACCAGTGAGGCAAAAGAAAAGGCCTGTTAATCCCAAGCTTGAGCCACTTATGCATAAAGAAGTGCTCAAATTGATAGAAAGTGGTATCATCTACCCCATCAAGAATACTTGTTGGGTTTCCAACCTTGTTCTTGTCAGGAATAAGAATGGGGAGTTGAGGTTATGTGTTGACTTTAGGGATCTTAACAGGGCCTCTCTAAAGGACCGCCATCCATTACCATCTATGGAACAAATTTTACAATGTGTCTTGGGTCTAAGAGATTTTCATTATTGAATAGCTATTTAGGGTACAATCAGATCTTAGTTAGTGAAGAGGATCAATATAAGATTGCATTTACAAGCAAGTGGGGAACCATGGCTTATCAAAAGATGCCCTTTGGTTTGTCAAATGCAGGTGCTACATTTCAAAAGGTAGTGGATATGGCCTTTAAAAGCCTCATGTACAAATTTGTAGAAGTCTACTTAGATGACATAACTATCTATTCAAAACATGCAACAGATCACATCAAACATTTGAGGAAGATCTTTGAAAGGTGTAGAGAATTTGGGATATCTCTTAATCCTAAGAAGTGTATGTTTGCAGTCCATGAAGGAAACTTGTTGGGATATGTAGTATCCAAAGAAGGGATCACAGTAGATCCTGAGAGAATTGTAGCTATCCTAGAGCTACCATTGCCACATCATAAGAAAAGTCTCCAATCTTTCATAGGAAAGATTAATTTTTTTACGAGGTTCTTGCCTAACATTGCAAATTTACTGAAGCCTTTGACAACCATGTTAAAGAAGAGTTCAGCTTTTAATTGGACCAAAGAAGGGAGAGTCAGTTTCCAAGCTATCAAAGAGGCCTTAACAGAGGCTACTACCCTCTTAAACCCCAATTTCAATAAGGATTTCATCCTTTATGCTTATGGAGGTCATGATGTTCTATCTGCAATGTTGACCCAAGAAAATTCAGATGGATTGGAGCAGCATATTGCTTTCTTTAGCAAAGGTTTAGAAGAGTATGAATAGAGATACTCTTTTGTAGAGAAAAATGTACTTGTTGTGGTGAAGAGCCTAAAAAAGTTAAGATATTGGTTGACCCATAGCAAGGTACACTTGAAAGTTACCCATCCAAGTGTCAAAGAATTTTTTCTTTCCAAAGACCTAAATGAGAAACAAGCTGGTTTGATCACCAAGGTGATGGAATATGACATAGATATTCAAACTACCAAGCTTGTTAGATGATGAGGTCTTTGTGAGCATTTGGCATCAGATGAGAGTTCAAAAAAATTAGAGCAAATAGATGCATCTCTAGTGGTGCATTCTACAAAAGAACAAGCCAAGGCAACTAGTTGGTTGCCTAACATGATCAATTACTTGAAGACAGGACAATGTCCTATAGGTTTGGATTCAGCAAAAAGGAGGTATTATAGGTTACAATCTATTCCTTTTGTGCTGATAGATGAAGTTCTTTTTAGAAAGGATCACAATGGTGTCCTTTTAAGATGCATAGATTCATAAAAGATAGTTGATGTTCTAATTGAGTTTCACGATGGACCTTCTAGAGGTCATTTCTCTCCTAGGACTACTCCTTTTAAAATAAGGAGGGATGGCTACTATTGCCCATCTATCTTCAAGGATAGTCATGAGTATGTGAGAAAATACATCAAGAGTGCCATGTTTGCAAGAAAAGAAAGGCTTGAATCCTTGCCCCTACAGCCAATCAGAATAGAACAACCTTTCATGAAATGGGGTATAGATTTCATAGGAATGATCAATCCTCCATCTAGTGCAGGGCATAAGTGGATAATCACTGCAATAGATTACTTCACCAAATGGATAGAAGAAATTTCCTTAAAAGAATCAAATGAGAGTGTCGTCTTGAGTTTTTATGATGATATAATTCACAAATTTTGCACTCTTGATTCCATAATTTCAGATAATGCATTAGCATTCACAGGGCTCAAAGTCTCAGAGTGGGTAGTCAAAAATGACATTTATCTGAATACAAGTTCTAATTATTCCCCCCAAGGCAATGGTTTAGCAGAATCAACAAACAAGAACTTGATTAGGATAATCAAGAAGACTCTGCAAGACAACCAGAGGGATTGGCATACTAAGTTGAGGTCAGCATTATGGTTAGAAAAAATTACCCCAAAGAAGATCATTGGGAATTCTTCTTATATGCTAGTGTATGGTAGAGAGGCTAAGTTTTCCATTTCAACTGAATTGCCAGCTTTGGACTTGGCCACTCAATATGAACTATTTGAGGAAGGGGATCCCTTACAGATCAGACATGCTCAACTCATGGAGTTGGAAGAACTCAGAGACAAATCAATGCAGGATATGGAATTCCATCAGATTCAAACAAAGAGGAGTTTTGACAAAAGAGCCAAGATCAGAAATTTCAAGGTTTGGGATGTAGTCCTCAAATGGGATGAGTTCAAATCAAGGCCTGTAAGACATAAAAAATTTGACTCATTTTGGGGTGGACCATTTGTTATAACAGAATGCAAGGGATCTAATGCTTTTCAGCTATCAAATCTTGAAGGAGATGCCTCACCAATCTCAGTTAATGGATTCCACTTGAAGCCCTACTTTGAGGTTAATCCCTCTCTATAAATTCCTGTAAATATTTGTTTTTCCCCTATTTTCTTTCCCTATTTTCTAGGTTAGTTTCTTGCTTTCCAAGAAGTGCTTGTGCATAAGTTTGTCTCTCTGGTCCCTATTTTATCCCTATCAAATTTTTGTGTTCCTGTAGTGACCCCATGCCTAATGGATTGTTTATAAGCCACTGATCTATGTCTAGCAGGCTGACATCCAGCAAAAATTGCCAAAAATGTTACCCTAATTTTCATGAAGCATGAAAATTTGGTCAATTCCCATCTCAAGGTCTTCTTTTTTATCCTTCCAAGTGCTCTACAAAATTTCATGGCTTTGTCTACTTCCCTTTGGTCTCTGCAACTATTTCTAGGTCCTTGGCTAGGTGAAAAGTCCTTTAAAAATTCATAAAACTAGCCATTATAGGCCAAAACCCTAAAAAACCCCAGGCTAGTTTCTATTTCCTTGTTACTTTAATCTGGCCACTTAAGTCCTCAAAAAACCCATGTGTGCTTTATTCTAATTGGTAAGTCGTAGGTTCTTTAAGTTCTCCGACAGTTACCCCTTCTATTCGGTGATTCAGCGGCTACATTAGTTGTTTTAGTCACCAAATGTTTGGCGGTTAAGTCTTAACATCCCGCGACCTAGTGAAGCAGCTAACCTTTCCTCAGTCTTGTATTCACTAAGTCTTTTGGCAGTCACTTTAGTGGGGTCCCAGTCAGGAAGATCCAACAAATGTTGTGAATTCACAAGGGGTTTTTCTCACACATGCGATCTTGTGATGGCCATCGATCTTCTCTTTTGCTCAACGCTTCAAGGCTTTAGTGGGTCCACTACCATGTCATCCTATGCAGAAGCTTGTCATTGGTCGGTTGGGGATGATTTGGAAGTTCATCATAGCGGGCCCAAAGGACTGTGTAGCTTTTAATCCAATGATTGGTGCATGATCTCATGGGTTGTATCAGAGCCATAAGATTATGCAATGGTTGTTGATCTTGATTTGTTGTCAGAGCTTTGTTCGGTGGGTCCTCATTTGCTGATGTGCTCATCTTCTATTGGTCGACATAGTGATGGCCGGAATTTTTCAGTGGGGCCGTGTCAGGGTCTCTACAGGGTTGTGTCAGAGGGATGAAGATGAACAGCTGGCGTATCTTTGCATTGCCTTTTTTTGACACATGCGATCTTACGTTGGCCGTCAAATTCCCAACTATTTAGCTCTGTCAGGTGGGTCTGATGCCAGGTCAGGATGACATGCCATCTCCTCATTGGTTGAAGTAAAAGGAAAATCTGTGGGGCTGTGTTGCCAGGTGTGTGGATTTGCTTGCGTTTCATTGGTTGTTGACTTCCATGGTGTCATTTGACTTGTCAGAGATAGGTTTTCAAATAGTTTTCAAGTGCATCATGGCCATTCATCTACCGGGAAGGGTTTCTCATCAATGGTTATGTTTTAAAATTTACTGCTAGCCGTTATATTGCAAAATTCAAATGTCTCTGCAAAAGTTTTGCATTCTTTTGGCCATGCACGATGTCGGGTAGCTCACGAAATAAAGTCTCAGGATGGTTGTGGTTGTGAAGATGATAGAAGTGACTATTGGCCGGTGTTGCAGGGTCCTTCACCATGTTTTCATGACAAGAGGTGCTAGAAAGAGTTGGCGCCACCTTTTGAACACTACATCTCCTAGGGAAATATGATCATATTTGCAGCCTTCATGGCTTACTGGAGTTACAGGTGGGTTGGTAAGTCCAGGTTGCTTGTCTGTAGGCTGATTGTAAGTACAGGGGGGGGGGCACTCAAAGAAATATCTAATAAGCTATGATTTTACAGAGACATATTTAGGATTAGACTTGACTGAACTAGGGTTTATCATTATTTTAATGAAAATCTCCTCTAACCCTAGTTAGGTTTTTTGACTCCTGTCAGCATGCAGTTGAGTATGTATATATTGTATTTTTGGAGCTTTAGTGCTCAGAGTTGGACAATTGTAGAAGAAATTCATCTTTTCTTAAGGGTCATCTGTGGTATCATTTCTACCCTCTAGCTTATAGAGTTGTAAATATTTCATTGATTATTCAAACATTACAGAGGTATTTTGTGACAATTCTTCATGTCCCTATGCTTCCTTGTCTAAATTATCTCTTATTGGATTAAAGTATATGATGTTTTTCAGTGATATCTTAGGGTTCCTGATCCCTATTACTTTTTGTAATTGTGTGTGTTATTGTGTTTGATCTGATTTAGATGTTTTTGTGGGTATACCTTAGCCCCCTAACAGTCTTGTCTCAATCCTACACTGAGTTGCAGAAGTGAATGTCTTCTTGCAGGTCATAAGTTGTGTCTTATGTTCAGGCCCTTCTATGAAACACTTATGCATGCCTATTCAGTAAGTTGTGACCTACTAGACCTAAGCCTTTCATTGATTCCATTCCTCTATACTAAGATCCAAACCCTAATTTCGGTGTATCACCTAGTAGGTAGTTTGCTTTCAAGTCTTTCCCCTTTCCAAGCATTCCTTCTATCCCTTTCCCTCAAAAGTTTACTTTTCATGTCTAGAAGAAAATTAAGGTGATTATCCAAGAGGAACCAGCCTAGAACCTGGAGGTCTCATCTCAGTTAGCATAGGTTCCACAACCTAGAGATGATTCCCATCTTATACTAGGTTATCAAGACTAAGAGAGCTTGAAACAAGGGTGAAAACTTAGTGTATAACAATACCCATAGCCCATAAATGAACAAAACATGCATGAAGAGAACATAATCTTGACAAAAATCATAAAAATTAGACAAAAAAATTGATAGAATCTGAGAAGGGAAGATGCACCAAGGAGAAGAGGGAACCAAGACATTGTCCCCGATAATCTGTCGAACTGCCAAGACAACCTTTGCAGGCAGTGGCTTGAAAACCACCCTAAAGTGAGGCTGGAGATAATCCCCCATTGCAGGAGACTCCCAATGCTGAAATGACATGTTGATATGCATGTTCAGCACCCTGTATTCCATGGTTGTTGTTAGGCCCTTTTTCTGTCATTGCAAAATCTTATAAAAATAACCTATTGCCTTGCAAGTTTTCTTGATGTACCCTTTGCCCTGTGTCCTTCATGTTTTCACCAAGCTCTAGTTCAAGTCGTATTCCCTAATGTGCAAAACCTAGAAAGATCTAAAATTTTGAGGTCTGTAGGAAATTGTCTAAAAATTCTGCCACAGTGTCGAAAACCCATAGTATTTTTGCAAATCCACATTGTTTTTGACCTTTTTGGCCTGCATAAACCCTCATTGTTTTAGGTTTCCTAGTTTACTTTTATGTCATTTTGAAAATTCTATGTGTTTTTGATCTTTCACTGAAAATACTGTGTGTTTTCGACCTTGCATGTCTTCTTTTCGGCCGGCACTCCTTGCTCTTTTGTCTTAACCACGCAAGTGCAACGATGTGGGGCTAGAGGGAGGAGATCAACGGTCGACATGTGATTCGCATGGAATATTCTTTCTGCATGCAATCATGCACCTACCATCAATTTTTTTTGTTTCAGCGTTGCTTCTGTTTGGTGGGACTGGTATCAAAGGGGGGATAGATGTCATGTTCTTATTGGCTGTTGCTTGGCTGCATGTCAGAATTTTCTGACATGCGATCATGCGACCGCTTGCCCTCTATCCACGTGGGTTCCGGTTCTTGGCAGTTGGTGGCTTCTTTGGTAGTGGTCCTAGAGGTAACATGTGACGGCTTTGGGTTGGCTATCGCATGATCGCATAGCCTAGTTTCTGGGTTATGCGATCATGCGACCGGTTGACACGTGGCAGTGTGGTAGCATTTCATTGGTGGGCCAGTGAGATGCAGAGAAGTGGGTGATGTGGCGGTTGCTGTGGCGGTCTGGATAAAAAGGTGGTGGTGCCGATAAAGTGTGGTCTTCTCACGCATTCGCAAGAAGATTTGGTGATTTTCTAGTTTGTCTAGTGACTTGGCGAACAATGGTCATGGAGTCGCTAGGTTTTTAGCAAAGGGTGCAAAACATTTCATGAACTGGCGAAGTTCTTTGGTCGCCAGTTCACCAGCTATGTGGGGTCCATATTTGCGGTGACCGGGCGAGTGGTGGTGTGACACATGGTAGGTGGGCCCATGTTTGAGGCTTGGTAGATTGTTTGTGGGGCCGAGGCATAGTGTTAGCGGGTTGTCACATGTTTGCATAGCCCATTTTCGGGCTATGTGATCATGTGACTAACCATCTGATGTCGCGGTTGTGGAGTTGTGCGGTGGTGGTCACGGTTGTTGTCTGTGTGTTGTTGCATGATCGTGTAGCCCGTTTCTTTGGCTATGAGATCATGCGATAGGGTGCCACATGTCCCTAGGGCCCGTCTATTTTTGTTTGGTGGGCTCAGTGGTAGGTGAGGTCATGGCGATCTCTGATTGGTCCATGTTGGCGGGATGTTAGGGTTTGTATGCAGGCCCAGGTGAGGGTATCTCGGTGGTAACATGCCAGGCTAGTAGGGTGCATGGTAGCAGTTTGTCACATGTTTGTGTGGGCCAGTCTTTTGTCTTGCGAACATGCGACAAACTATCTTTTGGCAAGCGGCAGCGTCGATGGTAAAGGTAAATGTTGTCGCATGTTCACATAACCCGTTTCTGGGTTATGTGATCATGCGACCAAGCATATTGTAGCCCATTTTCCTATGGCAGTGGTTTGTGACAGTGCGGTTGCATGACTGGGGGTGAGTGTTTAAGAAACATCAAGCCCACGCAATGCAAGGTCACCGTTGCTTTTCAAGTTCAAATTCTGTAGAGAGTTTTGCAACAAAGGGTACCGAATTTATGAAATTAAATGCAGAAAAGACCCTGTTTGGTGAGAAGCATTTGCAGTGTGGTCAATGGTGCTTGGCGGTTGATTGCAGAGGGATTTGACCGTGAGGAATGATTACAATTTTGGCTCGAAAGGTGTTTGTAGCTGGTTGATTTGACTGTTTGAGCTTGAAGCTGTGGCTTGACCCCCTGACATGTCTGTGTTTATTTCTCGGTGGGGTTAGGTGATTTTGAATTTCAAATGATCATATGCTTGCATTGTAACCCTGGTATAAAGGGATTTTGATGATCATTTTGAAGCATTGGGAGTTAGATTTCAAAACTTTTCCAGTTGTGAGTCTTCTGCCCAGTCAGGATTGTAACATTTTGGCATTTGGTATTTTGTTGATGATAGAGAAAAAGTTGCAGGTCTAAGCTGTAATTTGCAAGCTTGAATCCTCTAGTTTGATTGTTTATACTTAAGGATTCTTCATACTTAATGAAAATACAGGACTCTTATCTCTCCTTTGTGTCAACTTTGATAGATTCTAAACTTTCTAGTTCTCTGCATATTGTTTTGTGTATGTGTCTTCATTCTCTAGTTCTAATCAAGGATTAGATTAAATTATGCTTTAGATGGGACATAGGTCTATCTTGTTGTCTATGTAAGGATATCTCATAAGTAGTGAAGGGGATTGTAGGTGTGTTTATAGCTTGGAATCTCAGCTATTGTCTGGTGTGTGTAGCATTCTTGTTCTAGGAGATCTTGCCCAATGGATGAGGCACTGGCCTAAATGATTATCTCATTATCAACAAATACTAATTGTTGTTGTTATGATCTCAAAAGCATAAATTAAGAACCATTCTTTAATTTTTTAGCATTTGGTTGTCTGTGGTCCTACCCCATAGCAATGGAGAGTCAATGAGTGTGTGGTTAACATTCAGTACTTTCTTTCTATCCACTTATCTATTTTTCAAACCTAGTTCTTGGTGTATGAAGTCTATTTTATACTAGGTTAGGTACACCCGCCTTGGTTTTGTAGAGCTAGAAGCAGAAGAGGGCAGTCTTGTCCTAGAGTTGGTCCAGTTACCCTAAGACCTCATTCCATTTTGGAGCTAACCATTCCTAAAATCCTCTGAGGGTATATTGGCAGCCTGTTAGAGCATAAGAGTTTTTGGCCACCAACAGTTGCCATAGCCCAAAAATGCAAAAAATAGTGGAGGCACAAAGAAAATCATAGCTTGAAATGTGAAGTAATAAGGGAAAACAATGCTCGATAAATAGGATGAAAACCAAAGAGGGTTATGCCATCCCCCAATGTCATGACTTGTGCGAGAGATATCAATCTGTACTTTGAAGCCAAAATATTTCCCAATTAAGATCACATAGAAATTGAGGGTAATAGCATACATTAGCAAAGCATGAGCAAGCCCTTGACAACAAACTTTGCTCACTTGAGGAGATGTGAAAAGACCCCCTAGCCATCAAAAGGGTATAATACCATTGCCTAAAAAAACCACATTGTACACTGCTTATTGATTAGTGATTACTACTTGGGGCTTGCCTCTTTCGAATTTGAACTTCTTTAAGAGCCGAGGGTGCCTCCTTTGAGTTTACCAATGATGAGATAAGGCATTCTTCCTACCAACGAATGTCTCCTGATGGGAGATCTGTCCCCTTATTTGCCAGCCAATCCGCCAAACCATTTGCTTCCCTAAAACAATGGGATACCACAAAATCCTCAAAAGATGAGAGGAGGGCCCAAAATTCTTTGATGATATATTGAATTTGCCAACTAGAAACTAAGAATTTGTTGAGAGCCGTGGTGATAATCTGAGAATCCCCTTCTATGTGAATCTTCTTAATCCCTAGGGATAAAGCCATATGAATGCCCATTAGCAAAGCCCAAGCCTCAGCAATATTGTTAGACCCACAAAGAATTCTCAAGCTTTTGGCTCTAATGAGAATCCTATTTGAGTCCCTAAGCACACACCCCGCACCCGAAATGCCTCGGTTACCTCTGGAAGCATCATCAAAGTTTAATTTTATAAAGGAGTCCTCCGGAGGAAACCACTTTACATTTTTTCTTTTGTCCTTATTTGACACTTCCCCTACCAAAACCCCATTGAATGGAATAACAATCAAGGGCCAAGAGTTTAAAATTTTTGAGTCCTGAGAAGAAAAGAGGGAGGATACTGACTTTGATCTCAAAGTGTATGCATTAACCATTTCTGAGACTGATTTATCCACCACTCCACACACCTGTTCAACTGTACTCTTATCTTTCCTAAAAATTCTTTTATTTCTTTCCCACCAAACAGACCATGTAACTGCTGCAGGGATCACTCTCCAGATTTGTGCAAAAAAAGAGTCCGAAGGAGGAAGGGGCCATTGATTGAGGAGATCCGTCAAAACTGTCGACAAAGGTCCTTGCCTACCTAATCTATTTAAACTCCAATACCAAGTTTGTTGGGCAAAGGGACATGATAGCAGGAGGTGATTAGGGTCTTCATAATGGGATTCACACAGCACACAATTAAAATTTGCTGCAATCCCCATTCTTTGAAGTCGATCCCCTGTAAGAATACATTTGTGAATTGCCAACCACAAAAAAGAACCTGCCTTAGGAAGGACAGCAGTATGCCAACTAATAAAATGACCTGGTTTATTGGACCCCACCTAGTAACTGACATACCTCATAACTCATTCAAAATTATGTTATTGAGTACATGGTGTATAACTCTTCCCTTCCACTATTAGCCAACAAAATTTTATACTTGTATGACAATGAAAAATTCAACTATAAAATAAACTAGTTTATAGAATCCTACCTACTTATTATAACATACCTTGTAACTCACTCAAAATTCTTTTATTCATTATACCATATATAACTCTCAGGTTGAATTTGAAACCCTCTACTTTCCCTTTGAACCATTAGGTTTCAAGTTACCTGAGATTCTAAGGTGGGTAAGCTCTCTATGTTTCTAGAACGATATTTCAAGTTTAGGGCCACAAGAAATCCATGGACCGCATTACTGCAGAGCTGCAGCAGCGCTATGGTCCTGTCGAAGGCAAGAACGTCTTCTACTGGTATCAGAATGCCGGTGCGAGAAAAAGCAGAATCATGTGAGTGGCTGGAAAAATTCTTACGAGTTTGTTGTTTACATTGTTTATTCAAACGAAACTAAAAATGTATATTTCAGCCTCGAAATGGCCTTCAGTATTGAAGGCCCTGGCATTCTGAAACCAGAAGAAGACGTTCTTGCATTGAATTGAACCGGACCATGCTGCTGCAGCTCTGCGGTAATGCGGTTAATGAGCTGAAACGCGTGGTTGGCCTTGGAATGGGCATGAGAATGGTGGTACTCTGGAATACTCTAGCAAACGAAATCTTCCCAGCTTCCCGATGTTAAAGTTGTTAAAGAATGAGATCCCAGAATCTTAACGCTTGTGAAACAAATTTATTCATTGATTTCTTTTGCTTGTTGTACAGACTTATTACAGTAACGAGGGATTTGGTTGTTTCTATTTGCAGGAAAATGGATATGGTGAAATTTTTTTTGTCAATGGTAATACCTCAGGTAGATATTAATGCATTTATATTTGACAAGCTGCATTTGGTATGCATGCAATCTGACGAAAACTTTATCTACTTGTGTAGAAATTGACCTTTGCTTTGGTTAACGTCTTTTTCTCTGCCTTCGTAGCAGGTTTGCAACTTTCCATTCTCATTGTTTCTTCTATTTCTTCTATACAGTTGATTGTCTATATGAATTACTGATTGTTGATTGTCTATATGACCTCAGTAATAACTCAATACAAGTGATGTTTTATTATTAACAATAGGAAATATGAAGCATAGAAGAGTATGATTTTTTTGCTGTGGGTTCTATTGGGGTCTGCTCCCTAAGAGTAAAAAACCAAAAGAAACTGTTATAGTCGCAATTAAAAGGCTGCCACGAAGCATGACAAAAACCAATACATCAGCAAAAAGGAAAGCTACAAAACTAATAACTTCCAAGTCATATTCAATGATATAAACACCAGTCTCTGATGAGTTCTTTAACCATACTCTACACCTACCAGTGGCACCTTGCTGCAAATCTCTAGAAACAAGACTCTGTTTGCCTGACTTTGGCGGACACCTTCAACTTTAATCATTAATCGCTATGATTAGAGCAGATCTGAAGGTGGGAAGTGGTTGTGGGAGAGAAACATTTTGATCATTTTGGAGAAAGATTTCTCTTGGCCACTCCATAGCATCTGTACTCACCTTAACTGCAAAGAGTGATTCAAGCACTTTACAGTTTGCTAAAGAATCAGTGAGTTTACTACATTCTATCATACAATTGGAGAATTCTACACTTTCAAAGCTTTAGTGATTGTTTTATTTTCATCTAGTATATTTTTGAGATTCCAGTCTTTAATCGCTGCATCCATGCAGTCTTTAATCGCTCCATCCATGCAATCTTTTATGATAAATTGAGAGTCCCCTTCCACCCGGGGCTTTTTACAGTTCACTGATTTTGGCAATTTGATTCCTCCCAACAGTTTTTGTGCTTCTCACACATTATTTATTTTAGAATCAAGATAATAAGAGTCACCTATCACAAAATTATTTTCCAGTCATTTTACAGGACCTATCCCCAGTGGGCATGGATTGCTTTTCACTCCCCTGTCAAACTGAAAATTGAAAATAGTGATCGAAAATACTTGATCAAACTGTCAAACGCTTCATAAGCCAATTTTGAATCAAATTTGGTAACTTTGACCGCTTGTACAAAGCCTGACATTCAAACACCTATAATGACAAAATTCACTTCTTTCAAACCTTTGAATCGCATCAATACCCATTACAGTCCAATAACATCAAAGCAACCCCTTTTCCAAGTTACAAGGGGATTGTTATAGCCTCTTCTTCTGTGACAATTAAAAAATTGAATAATGGAGATGTCTTCAGAAGCTCCGCCAAAAGAGCATGTACAAACTCTCCTCACTGCTTGTGCTTGTCAATTCAGGAATAAATATCTCAAAAAATGGTTTGTCGCCTTGAAAAATAATCAATAAATTTTTGTACAGGTAGCTTTTGTACAGCTGGGCTACCTGTAAATATAGTGCCAAAACCTTTTAATGATGTCAACCGGCAGCTGGTATGACTCTATCAACTGAAATCCAGCTTTTTATGATGGTTAAAAATTCACCAAAATCTGATACTTAATAGATAAACCCTCAAATATTCAACAGTGATGAATAATGATTTTCACTTGCCAAAAACACCATTGTGACACCGTATCACTAAATTATTTTCCAGTCATTTTACAGGACAGGCCTCCACTGGGCCTGGATTGCTTTTCACTCCCCTGTCAAACTGAAAATTGAAAATAGTGATGGAAAGTACTTGATCAAACTGTCGAACACTTCATAAGCCAATTTTTAATCAAATTTGGTAACTTTGACGGCTTGTACAAACCCTGACATTCAAACACCTATAATAACAAAAATCACTTCTTTCAAACCTTTGAATCGCATCAATACCCATTACATGACTCTTTCCCTGCTCTGAAATGCTTAATTAGAGTCCAATAACATCAAAGCAACCCCTTTTCCAAGTTACAAGGGGATTTTTATAGCCTGTTCTTCTGTGACAATAAAAAAATTGAATAATGAAGATGTCTTCAGAAGCTCAGCCAAAAGAGCATGTACAGACTCTCCTCACAGCTGGTGCCTGCCAATTCATGAATAAATATCTCAAAAAATGGTTTGTCACCTTGAAAAATAATCAATGAATTTTTTACAGCTGGGCTACCTGTAAACATAGTGCCAAAACATTTTAATGATGTCAACCGGCAGCTGGTATGACTGCATCAACTGAACTCCAGCTTTTTATGATGGTAAAAAATTCACCAAAATCTGAAACTCAATATATAAATCCTCAAATATTCAACAGTGATGAAATGATGATTTTTACTTGCCAAAAACACCATTGTGACACTAGCAAAATCTAAATCCACCGCAAAGCAGTACCATTGTTAGTTGTGTTTGGCACATGAAGTTGATTGCATAAAAAACATGAATTTTGAGGTTATGGGCTATATTTTGCCTATATTGTTTAGTTGATTATTATTTAGGTTCAATATTATACAATTTAAATCAGGTGCAACTTTTGCTATGTATAGACTGGAATAGATATTTTTGTATCTCTTTTTTGGATGTTTCTTTCATCAAGATTTGAACATTAAATTTTCTGTTCTGTTTGTGGGATGTTTTTCAATTTATCATGTGGAAAGTGGATAATCATTCCACAAACAATACAATTTAATCTCTGGATAGCATAAGATTTTTCTATGCTTTCACCACTACCAAGATTAACATCTTAGTCTATATTTGTAATATTGGGATACAACCTCAATTAAGTTAACATTACTTCTGACATTTGTAAGAATAGGTATGGTGTTATATTGCATAAATTTCTGATGTGAGATGATTTCTATGATAAGATCAAAAGTTGTGTCATTGATTTAGCTCCAGAGTCGGAACCAATTTCTCAAGTTTGAGCATCAAAACTATGATTTTCCAAAATAGAAATCTTTGAGGTCGTGAACATGTATCTTTTAGTCATAGTTTTTGTTGTCAAACAGAGATTAAAATATGATCAAGGGTTTTAATCTTCTCTGTTATTATTGATCAGTGAATTGATTCTACTTTATATGCTAGGTTTGGGCGTTAGGATTTTCAGGTGCATTGTTGAAGAAACCTAATTGTTTTATGCATTTGACAAATGAGAATGACATTGTTGTATGGGCATAATCATGTTTTGTCTTGGGCAACAAATTCAATCTAGGATACTCCTTATTATGATATCTCTACATATCATACAAGGTGAAACCTTTCTCCCAAAATTCACATATAAATAATTTCATTGTGTTCTTGTGTCATAGCATCATTTTCTTCATGTTTAGCTCAAGCCATTATGCAGAATGTCATCACAAAGAATCTTAAGTAATAAATGTCAATGACTCGCATGAATTTTTATGGGTCAAATTTAGCTAAAAGGAAAAACTTGATGATAGGAACTCTTAGCCTACTATTATAGGTAATATACTCCTTGTATCCAGTAGTGTCCAAGCAACATAACAAAGTACAGGTTTCAAAACTTTATGCTGTATATTCTTCTACATGATTTTCCAAACATTTAGAATAAATGAGGTGTCCATCTCTACACTGTTTTATAAATAAATTTATGGATCTATATATCCACAATTAACAATTTAAATGAACTATAACAAAATTTACCCATAAAATTTGATCTTTGATTACAATCTTGTTCACTCTTAGGTCCTACTTTTGTCAAACATGGCCACAACATGCATATTGAAGTTAAAGTCTTATATTGGGAATTTTGAGAATGTAAATAGCATTACATATTCTTTTTCTAATTGCATACGATGCACATGATATAAATCCTATACAGATAAAAATAGGAAAACACCAAATTTTGTTGTAAAATAAACCTTAAAAGGCAGCACTTTTTCTCCTCTATTCATTTCCTGTCTTTCAAATAGTTAAAATTCTGCTAACTATGACTGATATGAACACTAGAGGCAATGAGATAAGATGTTTTTGAAAAAAGCAGCCAGCACTAGCAGCCCACATCAAAATTTAGAGCACAGAGAGACATTGAACTATAGAACAACTGACCTTCCTCTAGCAAAAACTAAGTTAAGGAAAGCCACTTATCATCAAAACTAAAATTAAATTAAATTTAAGCCACACCTATGTTACAAGAAATGAGATATTTAAAAGTTGTGTATAAGAAATGATATATATATATATATATATATATATATATATATATATATATATATATATATATATATATATATATATATATATATATATATATATATATATATATATTAAAGAATTGTATAAATATATATTTAAAATAATTTAATATTTTGAAAACCTAAAATTATTTTTAGAATTGAATTTCATTTATGTGAAAAGTAATAAAATAGAAATTGGGTGAAAAAGTAATAGTTAACTATAAATAACTAATTGAAAGTTCTATTTGTATAATTTATTCATTAAAAGAACTAATACAATTTAAACATAAAAGATTTTACAGGTTAACTTCAGTTAATTCCATTTACTGCTAACAAATCAGTTATTCTTTACAAACAATTGAATTGAAACAACTAAATTATGGACTGAAGTAATTGTTTGACATGCAGAAATGACTTGGAATTTTGCAACTAATAGAAATAAAAAATATAGTTCTAAAATTTCATGCCCAAACGAAATATCTCTGGCTGCAAGACACTTTCTGCGTTGAAACATTTCACATGCGTTGAAACGCACAGTGGCAGCAAAACATTGCTAAGGGAGTGTTGGAGTATGTAGTCCAACGGTCACATGACCATTCATTTTCCCTCCTCCCTTCATATTTGAAGAACTTTTTGTAAATGTGTGCAGTCATGTATTGTATTGTATTGTGGATTACATTAATAAATTGATTCCCTACCTTGAGAGTGGATGTAGGCAATTGCCGAACCACTACAAATTCGTGTTTTGTTATCTTCTTTATTTTTTCGATTTTAGTTTTATTTCTCTGCTTGCTTAATATTTACAATTGGTATGGGAGCCAAGGTGAGGCTAGAGCGGAGATGGAAGAAGGTGAAGTTGATTTTATCATCAACAAATTTTTTAAAAATTTGGATTCGGTAGAGATTGCGGCTGTACTTGCAAAAAGCAAAATCCACCATGTGCACTGATAGAATGGCTGGAAAAATAAGCCTAAAGCTGAACCAAAAGATTTCAAAGCTCTTAAATCTGAACTTAATGCAATTCTTGACTGTAGAGGTGATGTGCAACATAAGAAAGTCATCATGGAAAAATTGCTGAAGAGGGCAAGGGTAGACAAGACTGGAAAGTCTCTAAAGGCCCTGATGTTGGCCTATTATAACATGGCTTCTCTTAAATCTGGTTTCAACTTAGAGGATCCAAATAATTTTACTTTCAGAGTTTTTAGGATGTTGGATGTTGCAGCTTGATTACTCTATAGAGCATGATGTTGGGATTGGAAGGCCGACGGACATTTGTCTATTGTGCCTTGTCTTTTCAGCTGCTTAGATTGAGCTTATAAATAAGACTCTTTGTGGTCATTTGTAAACATTCTAATTTGAGGTTAATACAATTCTTCTTCTCTTAGTGTGGACGTAGCCACTATTGTGGTGAACCACGATAAACAACATGTTCATTGTTTGTTTTCAATCTACTCTTTTATTCTGTAAATTCTGGTTTTAAATTTGAATTCTTAAATCTACAATTGGTATCAGAGCGAGGTTAATCATTGGTTAAGTTTTTCGGTTTCAGAATTATGGAAGAAGTAAGAGTACATAAACTTTTTCAGAAGAATTATGGAATATGGAAGATTCAGATGAAGTCTTTGTTAGTGAACAAAGAGCTTTTGCCAGCACTTGAAGGAAAAGCGAAGAAACCCACAGCCATGTTGGATGAAGATTGGGGAAAGCTTGATGAGAAAGCCATGGTGACAATCTTTCTCACATTAGGTGATAATGTGTTGTATAATGTTTCAGACAAAAATACAGCCAAAGACGTATGAGATATATTGGCTTCTACATATGCACAAGCATCCGCTGTGAACAAAGTCTTTATCATGAAGAACTAATATAAACTTAAGATGAGGGAAGGTGAAGTCATGACAAATCACCTCAATGAATTCAACACTTTGATCAGCCAAGTAAATTCAGTTGGCATGACACAAGATGATGAGAATAAGGTTGTTCTATTGCTATGTTCTCTTCCTAATAGCTAGGATGGACTTGTGATAGCCATCAACACTTTAGCATCAACTACCAAGAAGCTGGTTTTTGAAGAAGTTTCAGCCACCCTGCTCTCTGAAGATTTGAGGAGAAAGAATGATGAATCCTCTTCTAGTAATGCTCTCACAATGGTGAGCACTGAAAATAGAGGAAGAAGCCAATATAGAGGCAGATTTAACAACAATCGGAAGTCCCAATCTGCAAGAAGATTGCAGTCGAGAGGGAGACAAAATGGTTGTTGGTTTTGTGGGAAGGTTGGGCATGTTAAGAAGGATTGCAAAAAATATAAGAAGGCACAACAACAAGTATTGGATAGCCAAGCAAACATAGTTTGTGAAAAGGATCCGGGTATCCTAATTTTGTCAACAAGTGATACAAAAGCTAATTAGTGGGTAATTGATTCAGGAGCTTCCTTTCATGCTTCCTTCTCTCATGGATGCATTTACAAATTATCAAGATGGTGAATTCGGAGAAGTATATTTGGGTGATAATAAAGCATGTAAAATTGTTGGGAAAGGAGATGTTGTCTTGCATCTTGAAGGAGGAGTAAAATTACTTCTCAAAGATGTTAGACATGTTCCTCAATTAAAGAGGAATTTAATTTCTGTTAGTCAATTATACACCAAAGGATTCAAAACTAAACTTATGGATATATGGAAAATAGTCAAAGGTTCATTGGCTATTGATAAAGGAGACAAAACTGATAGTCTCTATATTTTGAAACCCATTGATAAGGTGGGAGCTACTTTAACACTTGTGGACAACGATGTTGCGCTCTGGCATCAAAGGCTAGGCCATATGAGCAAGAAAGGCCTTGAGGTAATGCTAAATCATGATCAACTACCAGGTCTCAAATCTGCAAATTTAGAATTTTGTGATTATTGTCTTCATGGAAAAAAAAAGCGGGTCAGTTTCTTGAAGGATGGACATGACAAAAGGACTACACCTTTGGAGTTAGTGCATTCAGATGTCTTCGGACCTATGAAGGTAACCTCTTATGGAGGCACACAATATTTTGTCACCTTTCTTGATGATAGCACCCGAAAGGTATGGGTTTATATGCTTTCTAGAAAATCAGAGGTATTACCTAAATTCAAAATTTTTAAAGCTCTTGTGGAAAATCAGAGTGGTCATAAAATTAAGTGTTTAAAAATAGATAATGGAGGTGAATTCTATTCGTTGGAGTTTGATAACCTTTGTGAAAATCATGGTATAAGACAAATTAAGGTTGTTCCTTATTTGCCTCAAGAAAATGGGGCAGCAGAATGGTTAAATAGAACCATTCTTGAGAAAGCACGGTGTATGCTTTCAAATGCTAGTTTGGGCAAAAAATTTTGGGCAGAAGCCTATAATACATCAGTCTATTTGATCAATAGGACTCCTTCATCTCATCTAGAGTTTGGCATTCCAGAAGAGGAATGGCTGGGAAAAAGGATTTCATATTCACACATCAAAGTTTTTGGTTGTGAAGCTCGTTTTCATGTCCCAAAAGAAAATAGGACAAAGCTGGATTTCAAATCACAAAAGGGCATTTTCGTTGGCTATGGTGAAGATCAGTTTGGTTGCAGAGTTTAGGATCCGGTTGAAGAGCGAATCATTCGCAGTCATGATGTCATGTTTAATGAAAAAAAATTTTCAGCTCCCGCAGACTTTGATAAGTCTGAAAATGATTACATTTTTTTCAAAATACCTTCAAATGGTATTGATTCTACTCAACAGGGAAGAAGTTCCCTCCAGGCAACTCCAACCTCTATTCTAAATCCTCCTTTTCAATCCTCATCAAGTGAGGATGATTACTGACATAATCTATTCAATGAAGAACAAAGAAATTTGACTGATGATAGTCAAAGTTTCTTTGAAAACAAGGGAGAGGCTATGCTCTTCCCTTCACCTCTCCACAACAGTTATGAAGGAAATTTACAATACACTCTGCAGTCACCTCATAGAGATAACCAAAGTGATCTTCAAGCAACTAATAGTTGTCCAATGCTATCTCACGGCAGGGATGGAAGAGCCCACGATAGGCTTCATGAAACACATGGAACTTCTCCCTCTCATGTCCAGTAGGGAAATGCACATAGTGATCATTTTTAAACAAGTGAAAATCCTATTTTGAACATAGAAGAAAGCCTATGTGAGCAATAGACTAGCTCACGTGAGCAACAGACTGCTTTGCACGAGTCATAGGCTGCCTTTAGATTGTTGCATGAGCTACATAATACCTTGCGTGACCTACAGACTGGTTCACGTGGTGAATTTTCTAACCACTTAACCCGCCCCTGCTCTCACGACATTGATGACAGTGGGATAGGGACTAATGGCACCGATTGCAGAGGCATTGATCCCTGCCTACGGCACCTGCTAACTGATCCTCTCCATCCGATTGTAGTTCCTCGCTCCCAAACCGCTCCTCTTCATGTTGAGACGTCATTGAGAACCCGTGCCAGTCCACTTAATAGTCATATGCATGATACTGCAAACCAGTCTCAGCGCAAGCATTTGCATCAATCCACCTTTGGTGATTAGCATGGATATATTATAGAGGATATAACAAACACATCTCTTGGCAGAGATAATGTTTATCAAGAAGGAGTTTGAACAGTGCAAGCATGCCATAATAATTCAAGTATACAGAGGACATGCTCTTTTCCCATTTCCAAGGGCAGTCCTCATGAATTACTCAATGAATCAAATACCAACATAAGAGATCCTTCACTTGGAGAAAATTATCAATTGTAGAGAATTCATTCTTGTGAACCTAATCATCCTAAATTGAGAAGATCCTCATGACAAAGGAAAGTTCCTTCAAAATTATCTGATTATCAGCTATTATTTGCTGAAGAGGTAGAGCAAGAGCTATTAATTTTTGAGCATATTGAACCTGCAAACTTTAAAGAGGAATGTATAAGCAATGACAAAAACAATTGGTTTGTTGCTATGACAAATGAAATGAGTTCGCTTGAAGCAAATGACACCTGGGATTTGGTTGCTCTTCCACCAAATCGAAAACCACTCAAGAACAAGTGGGTCTATAAATTGAAAGATGAAGGAGGAGGTCACAAACGGTTCAAAGCTCGATTGGTAGTAAAAGGATATGCTCAGAAACAGGGGATTGATTTCATTGAAATATTCTTTCCGGTTGCGAAGATGACATCCATCCAAACAGTATTGGGATTAGTAGCCATTTGGGATCTTGAATTGGAACAATTAGATGTTAAGACAACGTTTTTACATGGATACAAAAATGAGGAGTTGTATATGCATCATCCTGAAGGTTTTGTGAGAAAGGGGCATGAACATCTCTATTGGCGGCTGAAGCATAGTTTTTATGGGCTCAAGCAAGCCTCGAGATAGTGGTATGTCAAGTTTGACTCCTTCATGCTTGAACATAATTTTATCAGATGTGAATCTAATCCGTGCATTTACTACACAACACTCCCGAATGGTGAATTTGTTATTCTTCTTCTCTATGTTGATGACATGTTAATAGTGGGAACAAGCTCTAAAATTGTTAATGAGCTGAAAACTAAATTGGCAAGCACATTTGCCATGAAGGATTTAGGGGCAGCTAAGAAGATTCTTGGTATGACCATCACCCAGGATAGGAAGAAGAAAGTGATCACATTGTGACAAAAAGAATATATTGACAAAGTAATTCAGAGATTTGGTATGGCTGATGCACATAGTGTTTCTACTCCACTTGGTTCACATTTTCAGTTATCAGTTGATTCATGTCCACAAACATAAGAGGACAAGGAATATATGGAGGACATTCCTTACAAATCTACAGTTGGTAGCATTATGTATGCTATGGTTTCGACATGTCTTGACATTGCTCACGAGGTGGGAGTTGTAAGTAGATTCATGAGCTATCCCAGGAAGACTCATTGGGAGGCTGTCAAATAGATATTAAGATACTTTAAAGGCACTTCAGATTTGGTATTATGTTTTGGTAGCAACAATGAACAGTTACGGGGATTCACGGATTTAGATCTTGCCGGAGATTTGGATAAGCGTAGATCTACTACCGGTTACACATTCATGTTTGCTGGAGCTGCTATTAGTTGGGCTTCAAGGCTGCAACATTCTATTTCTCTTTCTTCCACTGAAGCTGAGTATTTGGTGCTTTCCAAAGGTGCTCAAGAACTGATCTAGTTGCAGCGATTACTTGGTGAAATGAAGTATCAACAAAAGGATTATTTTCTTTTCAGTGACAGTCGCAGCACCATATTTATGACTCAAAATCATACTTCTCAGCGACATTCAAAACACATTGACATCCATGCTCACTTTGTTTGGCACATGGTTGAAGAAGGCAGGTTGAAGGTTGAAAAGATTGATACTAAAATCAATCCGGCAGATATATTCACTAAAGTTGTAACCAAAGAGAAGTTCGAATGTGCAAGAACTTCTCTTGGACTTGTTAAGCTGAAGTAGATCAGCATGTAGAGCAGGAGAATGCCTGATCAGCTGGATTATCCGTTGACTTCCGGTGGGAGTTTGTTGGGATTGGGAGGCCAATGAACATTTGTCTGTTGTGCCTTGTCTTTTCAGCTGCTCAAATTGAGCTTATAAATAAGACTCTTTTTGGTCATTTGTAAACATTCTGATTTGAGGTTAATAAAATTCTTCTTCTCTCAGTGTGGACGTAGACACTATTGTAGTGAACCACGATAAACAACGCGTTCATTGTTTGTTTGCAATCTGCTCTTTTATTCTGTAAGTTCTGGTTTTAAATTTGAATTCTTAAATCTACACATGAAAAGTTCCTGGTGGAAGAAGATGAATGGACAGATGAAAAGTTCATTGTGGAAGAAATTGAAGGGGCAGACGAAGGGGAAAAAAATTCACTGACAGAACTGACAACAGAGACTTCACAAGAAAAAGGTGTCCAGCTTGTAAATTTTCCTTGCAATAGCAGTGGAAGTTTTGACTGGTAGGACAAACACAAAATGTTCAGAGTGGACAACTCCCTACCACATTGTCATCACAGTCAGTAGTTATTTTTGCCTATGGGGTTCCCATTCTCTACCGTAGCTGCTTCTTCATAGTCCCTGCTCGCACTACACTCACAGAAAGCCACGTGGGATTATGGACTAAGGTTTCTATTGATGACTGTAGACCCGTAGGAAGTTTGGAAGCCCAAAATGTTGGTTCACGTACGCAGCCAGAACTGGGGATTTTAAGTAGTAGTAGCATGGAATATAAAATGTCAAGTGTGTATGTCAGTATGCCTGATGTAGATAATGCGTCAAAAGAAAGAGGGAAGTTGAATATAGAAACAAAGCTACAAGAACAGGCTTGTCTAAAAGATCTTGAACTAAAATTTGATGTCGCGCAAGGCAAGTCTGGTAGGTGTTATAGAGATTTGACCACAGATTTTCTACATGAGAATATCGATAAATTGGAGTATACAATCATTGGGGATTCTCCCATCAGAAAAAGCAAGGATCGAAAAGGGGACAACATTGTAGGCGATGATAGAATTTCCTTGAAGGCTGTACTTTCTTTAAATGAGGAGACTACACCAGACGACATCTTCAGCGTTGAGGATTACTGCGAGACACAAGACATTCTTTTGGTAGAAGTACCAGACATCCCGAGCTTGAATAACAAATTTGGGGATTTCTCATTTGAGGAGCAACTGTTATTTCCTGCAACTGGCACATACGGTAATAATTTTAATTTGTTTGAAAGGGCGAGAATGATGTTCGTCTCCAGTACCAAGCCTACCCAAAAGTTAAGAAATAGTTGGGCTATGGTGTATCATACGAATTTTAGTACAGGGTACTTGACGCCAAAAGGAAGGGGAATTGCTTGTCTGAGTGCAACGCTTCCTCCGGCAGGTGAGTTCATTGACAAGGGTTCAAATCTTGATGAAAACATGGGCTAGCATGTTGATGGTAGCAGGTTTCTTTTAGAGCTAAATCAATTGTTGAGGCCTGGAGGGTATTTTGTGAGGTCTGCTACTCCTATCTATCAAAACAAGGATGAATATGTTGATATCTGGAAAGCTATGACAACATCCATATGCTGGGATCTCCTCACCAAAAAGAGTGATGGATTCAATGAAGTGGATGTTATTGTATTGGGAATGACCAAGAGCATTGGTTTTCTAAATGCTTTGTCAAGGATTACAAAGAAGGGGAGCTTAAGAGTATGTGACTTTGTGGATGAAGCAGAAGTATGTTTTGAATCTGCAACAAGTAGTAGTTTTCCCATGATGGGAAAATTAGTGTCTGGTAAAGTTGGAAGAGAGATGTTTTTAACCCTGATCTAATGTGGACAAGACTCATTCGGAGTGTGCTGGAACAAACTGTGGCAAAGTTGAGATCTTCTCAGGGCTTGTTGTTTTCTGAAATTCAAAATAAGAAGTAGGGATGCCACACTGCATGGCTGTGTCGGTTGGACTTCACAAGGGAGATTGTTGGAGTATGAAGTCCAATGGTCACATGACCGTTCATTTCCCTTCGTCTCTTCATATTCGAAGAGCTTTCTGTAAATGACTGTGTGCAGTCATGTATTGTATTGTATTGTGGATTACATTAATAAATCGATTCCCTTCCTTGAAAGTGGATGTAGGCAATTGCTGAACCACTATAAATTCATGTTCTTGTTATCTTCTTTATTTTTCTATTTTAGTTTTATTTCTCTTCTTGTTTAATATTTACAGGGAGCCACACAGGGCTATGACCAAAGTTAACCATAAGAGCCCCTAAAGCCTTAGCAGAAATGTGCGGATGGCGGCATGGCAGCACATAAGAGCGAACATCAATTTCCATTCCCCAACCACTTCGAAGCAGAATCATTCTTCATTGAGGAACTTGAGAGTTCCCGAGCATTGTCCTCCTCAGTCAGTGCTCTCCTCAGCCAGATTCCAGAAGCCTTCCCTCTGGAAGCCTTACCCTGCAGCAGGCAGAGAGTGGTGGTGGAGGCATGTGAACTTGCTGACATCCTTTAGGCCGTTGCTCATTACTGCAATCTCCTCCTTTAAATGCTTTACAGCCAAATCCAAGCTCGCAATTTGATGCTTATAGTGCCCACCACACCACCAACACCAAAGTTGACTTTGGTGAGCCCATCCACTGCCACATTTTTCAGATCCAGTAAAGAGGACATGGGGGTGGGGTTGTAAGTGTTCAGCCGGAGACACTATATTAAAAGGCTTCCCGCCAAAAAAATATTGATAAGTAACTAAAAAACAGAAATCTGAAGAATATTTTAATACACAAAAAGAAAACCTATTTTCTTATTTAATGATTACAGTTCAATTACATGAAAAATGAGGGAAGGGTAAAAGCTATTAGACCAAATTGATCTTAGGGACTTTCTGGGATACTGATGCATAAACAGTAAATGTCATTAATAGTATCACATTTCTACAATCTATTTTAAATGCACATGCGTTTCTAAATTTGATTGTGATTGTGATACTTAAAAACATACACAATCAAATCCAGAAATGCACATGCAGCAATAAATGTCACGTGACAACCTAATGTTGAACTCAGCAGAATATTCCACTATTTGAAAAAACAATAAATATAATATTATTAATTGACTATAACATAATTAAGTAGCACTAGATATTCTAGCAAATTACTTACTTGAAGATTATGCACAGATTGTGTTATTCAATCAACAATGTCGATGAATAGAGTTTGCATGAAACAAAACCAGCCCCTCCACGGCAGCTGCTTCCATCTACTCACAATTGACAAAAAGCAGATGTAAAAGAATAGACAAAAGCTGCATCTTAAAATATTGATGTTTCAGGCTTTTGAGCCCTTAATATGCATCTACGCGAAATGTAATAGCGCAGAAGAGCTACGTGAGGTGCTTTGAAACGTTAGAGAATGCCATAAATTTTCCTTTGTTCTTTCCCATGCATCAGAAATTATTTTTCCCCAATTTTTTATCACAAAATAAAAAGACAGCTACCAAAATAAAAGGACGAATCAGAAAAAGAAAAAGAGGAAACTTGCATACTTTTATTTTTAAAATCATTCTATTTTTTTTTAATGTTTTTATGATATTTTTAAATTTTTTTATATGTTCTTTATCATAAATTATAATTATGTTCATATTTTATAATAAATTCAAATTATTTACATATAAGTAAAATAATTATAATAATTTTAATGTAAATTATATATAATTTACATTACTTATATTATATAATATTAAAAAAAAAATTATATGTGCGAATTATTTTTTTTCAAATTTTAATTTTTTTAGTGTATAATGATTCATATTTGGTAAATTTTAATTTGTATGTTTAATTATTTATGTAAATAAAATTTTATAATAAAAAGCATACACACACGCGCACATACACATCTTGTCCTCTTATGTTGACATTGTCATTGCAATTTTCATTTCTCATTTTAGAGAAAATAGATTTGTAATGTGGTGTAATGATGACACATAAGGAGATATTTGTGTTTCTACAAACATGTTATATTTGAATGTGACGCTCTAGAAATAATTAATGTAGGTTTCTTGTGCTTCCAGAGTTTCTATACATACCATAGTGCCTATTGAAGAATCTCTTCAAAGCTTTCAAGCCTCTTTAAGACTTCATCAATTTGTGCAATTAGGTATACAATGTAACTAATCATTGATATTTGTTAGATTTTGAGGGTTGCTAAGAGGCACAAGCTTGTTTCTTCGCCTATTTCTTGCATTTCCTATTTGCATACAAATACATAGAATATCATGCATTTTCTCTTGATTTAGAAACTTCAAGGACATTTGTCCAAAATATTGTTGTATTTGGATTATCTGTATTTTGCAAAATAGGTCATTTCTATCTATTGCAATTAAGCAATATACAATAATGTCTGTACAAATTTTAGAGGTCAATGTTTCTTGTAGAGTTGATTTCTACATGATTAGTCAATGTTATCAAGAATTTTGCATTCAAATCAACATGATTTGTTGTGGCTTATTTCAAGGTTGCTTGCAAAAATCTTTAGATCAAAGTACAGAGAAAAGCGTACATAAATAAATTCAAGTTACTAAACTTGGACCAAAAGCACAAAAATAGCAATTCCTAAAGGCCTATTTGATTTAATAATTTGCACATTGGATTTTCACCTTGGTTCTTTTTATTACTGAATGTTATCTCATTGATGTATAATTGTAGACCAAGGGATTTTATTCATAGGGTTTTAGTTAATTATTAAGTTAGATTTCTCTTGTAGAAAATTGACAAGGATGAACGAGAAGGAATATTTGGAAGAGCATGCTGATACCTTAGCAAGAAAAAGACACAAGTAAGTTTTTAAAATATGACGGCAAAAGCTCCAAAAGAGAATATCGATTCTGTTAGTCCATTTTCCAGTCATTGCAAAATCTTATGAAAATGGCCTATTCTCTGCAATTTTTGTTTTGCTGTCTTGCCGTGCCTGCAATCTCAATCTTGACTTGCGATGAAAATCCTTAGTGTTTTATGGTGTGCGCTCTTGCCCTATGTTCTTCATGTTGTCACCAAGCTCTAGTCCGATTTGCGTGTGCTGATTCGCAAAGCCCAGGCAATTATTCAAGTTTTGAGGTCTGCGGGAAACAATTTTTAAAAATCTGCCATAGTGTCGAAAACCCATAGTACTTTTGAAAACCCATGGTGTTTTCGACCTTTTTGGCCTGCATGAAAACCCTCGTTGTTTTCGACCTTTGCCTTCCAGCTTTGTGCACTTGTCTTTTGGTGCCGAAAACTTTGTGTGTTTTCAACCTCGGTCTTAACTGCACAAGTCTGACTGGATGGTGGGTCCAGACTCTTCCTGATTGGTTGTCGCATGGCCGCATGTTAGACTTTTCTGACATGCGATCATGCGACTGCTTGCCACCTAGCCGTGTGGGTCCCGGTCCCATTCAACTGCCTGACAGTCTACTTTGTCTTAAGTGCACAAGTGCGACGATGTGGGGCCAGTTTCTTCAAAGTGGCAGAGAGAGGAGATCAACGGTCCACGTGTGATAGAGTGGAATATTCTTTCCCAATGCGATCATGTGCCTACCATTGATTTTGTTTATTCCAAGCGTTTCTTCGGTGAAGTAGGCTCGGTGTCAGAGGGGGGGCAGGGGGCATGTTCTTATTGGCTGTCGCATGGCCGCATGTCAGACTTTTCTGACATGCGATCATGCGACCGCTTGCCATCTGTCCGCATGGGTCCCAGTTCTTAGCAGTTGGTGGTTGTTGTTTGGTTAGTCTGAGGCAATGATGTGGCAGCCTGGGGTTGGCTGTCGCATGATCGCATAGCCCAGTTTTTAGCTATGCGATCATGCGACCGCTTGCCACGTGTCCCTGGGGCCCGCTAGCAGGTGATGGGGCATCTTCCGGATGCTAAGTGGCAGTGTTCTATTTGCTGATGAGTGACAGATGTGGTGGTCTAATGGCCTTGTCGCATGATCGCAAGGGCCATTTCCACGGTTTATGATCATGCGATAGAACCCCTTGCTGTTGACTCCATGCGGTGATGGTTACAGTGACGGTTAATGTTCACAGGTTGTCACATATTTGTGTAGCCCATTTCTGGGCTATGCGATCATGCGACAGGGTGCCACATGTGTTGGGGTCCGTCTGTATTTGTTTGGTGGTACTGTTGACAGGTGGTGTCGTGGCAATCTCCAGTTGGTCTGAGCTGGGAGGATGATAAGGTTTGAACACGGGCCCAGGTTAGGGTGTCTCAGTGGTGACATGACATTTGGTAGGGTGCATGTTAGTGGCTTGTCACATGTTCACATGAGCCAGCTTTCCAGCTTGCAAACATGTGACAAACCCTTTTGTGGCAACGGTTTGGTGTCGGTGGTTGTGAAGAAGGCAGTGGGAAGTGGCGTGTCGCATGTTCGCATAGCCCATTTTTGAGCTATGTGATGATGCGACAACTCTTTGGCGTCGCCATTGCGGAGTTAGCCCGAGGTGTTTGGATGGTTAAAAGTGCAAGCCCGTGAATTGCATGGTGACCGTTTGAACTTGTTGAGTGTTTTTTGTGGCAGGAGGTACCAAAATTCAATTTTTGAGCGGCCAGAGTGGGCAGAATGGATTGTCAATTGTTGTGGCTTGACCCCTGCATTGTCTGTGTTAATTCCTCGATGGGGTTAGGTGATTTTAAAATTTTGAGTTTGAAATGATGATTATGGTTGCTTTGTAACCTTGGTGTAAAGGGATTTTTGTGATCATTTGAGGTTATTAGGAGTTAAGTATTCAAACTTTTGGGTTGTGAGTCCTCTTCCTAGTTTGATTGTAATGACTTGTCTTGATTTTTTGGCAATTGAAAGAAAGTTGTAGGTCTAAGCTACAGTTTGCAAACAGGGTTCCTTTGGATGGATTATATACATTTGAGGATTCTTAATACTTAATGCAGGCACATGATTCTCATCTCTCCCTTGTGTCAACGTAGATGAATTTTCAACTTTCTAGTTCACTGCATAACCTTTTTATGTATAGGTCTTCATTCTTGAGTTCTAATCTAGGATTAGATTAAATGATGCTTCAGATGGGACCTAAATTTATCTCTTATCTATGTAGGGATATTGTGTAAGTAGTAGAGGAGATTGCAAATGTGTTTATGGCTTTGAATCTGAGGTATATTTATGGTGTGTGTGTGTGTAGTCTGTCTAAGAAACCTTGCCCAATGGATGAGGCACTGGCCTAGATAAGTATTTCTTTGCTGACATATCCTAATTGAGGTTGTTATGATTCAAAAACATAAATTAAGAACCATTCCTTAAGTTTTCAGCATTTGGCTATATGTGGTTCTACCCCATAGCAATGGAGAGTCAATGAGTGTGTGGTTAACATTCAATACTTTCTTGCTATCCATTTATCTATTATTCAAACGCAGTCTTTGGTGTGTGAAGTATAGTTTATATTGGGTTAGGTGCACCCACCTTGGTTTTGCAGAGCCAGAAGTAGAAGAGGGCAGTCTTGTCCCTAGAGTTGGTCCAATTATCCTAAGACCTCATTACATTTTGGAGCTAACCACCCCTAAAATCAATCAGAGCGTATACTGGCAGCCTATTAGAGCATAAGCATCATTTTGGACACCAACAAGATGGCGAATCTATTGGGGAGAGTCTAGAATAGAGTCAGAAATAAAAATCAAGCATTTGGAAAATTTTCTCACCTAGTTGTGAGTGGTGGCTTTGATTTGTCTCTGTTTGATCAGTGCATCTTCTGATAAACAGTGCATGTTATACATGGTGTAGTTTTGTGTTGGTTGGAAGAAGAAACAATGAATTATTTTCCTCTCAAGGAGGTGGCGATTCTGCATTACAAAACCTGATGGAGCTGTAAGGTGAGCTCTAGATCTGCCCTACTTCCAGCCAAAGGTCTTCTACAGCAAGATTCCCAGGTATTTCTCAAGGATTTGAAATGTTTCCTTATTAAGTGGTCAAGCACAATAGAAAAGGAGTAAGTTGTAAGTAGAGGTTAGCATACTTCAAGTTCTTTGTTGCAGCTTTGTAAAATTTTATGGAAGTAGTGCAATAAGTTTTAATGGGTAAGCTTGAGGTTGAGCTTGCATTATTAGACCAGGACATCCAGAGGGATTGCATAAAATTGATAAGACTGAAGGTGGGGTGTAGAAGGGAGTTGTCAGTACCTTTGTTCTATGAGAAGTTTTGTGAAGCATATGATCAGCTTCTAGAGGATGTGGAGTTTTCAGAGTCTGTGTTCATTGGCTTATTTTTGGAGCTCTATTTTCCCGAATCAATCCATTGGCCAGCCTCCTTGTATAAAGAGTGTTATGGGCATCTTAGGGAGTGGATACTTAATGATGCTGATCTTGGTCTTGAAGATACATTTGGGGTTGTGTCTAGCAGTAATGTTATTGAGAATGATGGAACCTATGAAGGAGATGTGTCAAGTGATGACACTCTTTCTTGCAATCATGAGAGTGATGCTCTTTCTCAATATGGGGCAGAAGATTTGTGCAGTTAGTCAGATGAAGAAGAGGATTGGATGAATGAAGATGTTGCTGATGACTGCTTATCAGAGGAAGGTGATGCTAGGGAAAACTGTTCACTTCACAGTGAACAAATTTCAGATCTCCTGTCTTGTGAATATCTCAAGAATGCAGGGAGGGATGACTCTGAGTTCTCACATCCAACACATATTGATTTTGACCGAGAGCATGAGTCAGTGAGATCTGACTTTGACATGTGTGCCTTTGACTCTTTTTCTACTCCCACATTACTAGATGACAACCAAGTTCATGTCATCAGTATTTTTTCAGCCTCAAGTGATGTAGATATCCCTAATGAATGTGTTGATGTTTCCCCTCCCACCCACCAGCAAATTTTAGATTTGTCATGTGCTAACAGGATGCAAGATGCTCATAGTTTTGATGGTTCATGTTCATCAGAGTTATCCTCATGTGGTTACCCTGTAGAAGAAGAGGTAGAAGGACATGATAGTGTGTATTCCTATCATCAAGATTGCAGTGATGAACAAGTCTACTGTTCAAATCCTTTTCCTTCTCTTGTAAAGTATGATACTGAGTGTGATAGTGTTGAGGACCTAGTCTTCAAAAGTTGGGACGGAAATTCTTTTGGTGAAAATGATGATGCAGTGTTCCCCTATCACAGAAGCTTTAAAGAAGACCTTCACTTGGTTCATGATCCAATTCATGAAGACATCATTGGTGAACCAAGTTGCTTAGTGGCTGATGCAATGCATAAAGGTAAATTAGGGGGTTCAAGTCCTTTTCAGCTAGGTAATTCTGATGTAATGCATAATGCTCAGTATGTTTTATTTTTTGATGCATTACAAGGTGAGTTTTTTATTCTTCCCTGTCAACAAGAAGAAGTAGATGATGTTCCCTACTTCTTGGAATTTGAATATGAATATGGTGGTTGTGACTGGAAAGACATGGGTAGTTATCATTATAGTTTCATTTTTCAGCCCATCGTTATTCACATACATTTGCAGCAGGATGATCATAAAATTTTTAGGTGGTGGGTCACGTATGTGGATGAGAATCAGATTTTTGATTCAGGAGGGTCACTAGTTTTCTTTTGGGGCCTTGAGCTCGGTTGTAAATACTTGTAAACTCTGTAAATATCTTTCCCTTTCCTGTTGTGTGCTTTTCGTTCCCGTTCCTTGCATTTTTTGAGTTCCCTTTTTTTGTCCAGTGGTTGGTCTACTCTCCCAGTGATTTTGAATTCTTTCCATGCCTGCAAGAGACATGCATCCCCAACTAGAGCCACTGTTAGTCTATTTTCCAGTCATTGCAAAATCTTATGAAAATGGCCTATTCTTTGCAGTTTTTATTTTGTTGTCCTATCATGCCTGCAATCTCAGTGTTGACTTGCGATGAAAATTCTTAGTGTTTCATGGTGTGCGCTCCTACCTTATGTTTTTCATGTTGTCACCAAGCTCTAGTCCGATTTGCGCGTGCTGATTCACAAAGCCCAGGGAGTTATTCAAGTTTTGAGGTCTACGGGAAACAATTTTTAAAAATCTGCCACAGTGTCAAAAACCCACAGTATTTTTGAAAACCCATGGTGTTTTCAACCTTTTTGGCCTACATGAAAACCCTCATTGTTTTCGACCTTTGCCTTCTAGCTTTGTGCACTTGTCTTTTGGTGCCAAAAACTTTGTGTGTTTTTGACCTCGGTCTTAACTGCGCAAGTCTGACTAGATGGTGGGTCTAGACTCTTCCTGATTGGTTGTCGCATGGCCTCATGTCATACTTTTCTAACATGAGATCATGTGACTGCTTGCCACATAGTTGTGTGGGTCCCAGTCCTGTTCAGCTGCCTGGCAGCCTACTTTGTCTTAAGTGTGCAAGTACAACGATGTGGGGCCAGTTTCTTCAAAGCAGTAGAGAGAGGAGATCAACGGTCGACGTGTGATCACATGGAATATTCTTTCCCCATGTGATCATGCACCCGTCATTGATTTTGTTTGTTCCAAGCATTTCTTCGGTGAAGTGGGCCTAGTGTCAGAGGAGTGGCAGGGGGCATATTCTTATTGGTTGTCGCATGGCCGCATGTCAGACTTTTCTGACATGTGATCATGTGACTGCTTGCCATCTGTTTGCATGGGTCCCGGTTCTTAGCAATTGGTGGTTGTTGTTTGGTTGGTCTGAGGTGATGATGTGGTAGCCTGGGGTTGGTTGTTGCATGATCACATAGCCCAGTTTTTGGCTATGTGATCATGCGACCGCTTGCCACGTGTCCCTGGGGCCCGGTAGCAGGTGATGGGGTGTCTTCCGGATGCTAAGTGGCAGTGTTCTATTGGCCAGTGAGTGACAGATGTGGCGGTCTAATGGCCTTGTCGCATGATCACAAGGGCCATTTCCATCGCTTGTGATCATGTGACAGAACCCCTTGCTGTTGACTCCATGTGGTGGCAGTTACGGTGATAGTTAATGTTCACGAGTTGTCGCATGTTCACGTAGCCCATTTTTGGGCTATGCGATCATGTGACAAGGTGCCACATGTGTTGGGGCCCATCTATATTTGTTTGGTGGTCTCGTTGACAGGTGGTGTCATGGCGATCTCTAGTTGGTCCGAGCTGGCGGGATGATAAGGTTTGAACACGGGCCCAGGTTAGGGTGTCTCAGTGGTGACATGATAGCCGGCAGGGTGCGTGTTAGTGGCTTGTCGCAAGATTGTATGAGCTAGCTTTTCGGCTTGCGAACATGTGACAAACACTTTTGTCGCAACAGTCTGGCTTCGACGATTGTGAAGAAGGCAGTGGGAAGTGGCATGTCGCATGTTCACATAGCCCATTTCCTGGCTATGCGATCATGCGACAACTGTTTGGCATTGCCATTGCGGAGTTAGCCCGAGGTGTTTGGATTGTTAAAAGTGCAAGCCCGCGAATTGCATGGTGACCGTTTGAACTTGCTAAGTGTTTTTTGTGGCAGGAGGTACCAAAATTCAATTTTTGAGTGGCCAGAGTGGGCAAAATGGATTGTCAATTGCTGTGGCTTGACCCCTGTCATGTCTGTGTTAATTCCTCGGTGGGGTTAGGTGATTTTGAAATTTTGAGTTTGAAATGATGATTATGCTTGCTTTGTAACCCTGGTATAAAGGGATTTTTGTGAGCATTTGAGGTTATTGGGAGTTAGGTATTCAAACTTTTGGGTTGTGAGTCCTCTTCTCAGTCTGATTGTAATGACTTGTCTTGATTTTTTGGCAATTGAAAGAAAGTTGTAGGTCTAAGCTGCAGTTTGCAAACAGGGTTCCTTTGGATGGATTGTATACATTTGAGGATTCTTAATACTTAATGCAGGCACATGATTCTCATCTCTCCCTTGTGTCAACGTAGATGAATTTTCAACTTTCTAGTTCACTGCATAACCTTTTTATGTATAGGTCTTCATTCTTGAGTTCTAATCTAGGATTAGATTAAATGATGCTTTAGATGTGACCTAAATTTATCTCTTGTCTATGTAGGGATATTCTGTAAGTAGTAAAGGAGATTGTAAATGTGTTTATGGCTTTGAATCTCAGGCATATTTCTGGTGTGTGTGTGTAGTCTCTCTAAGAAACCTTGCCCAATGGATGAGGCACTGGCCTAGATAAGTATTTCTTTGCTGACATATCATGATTGAGGTTGTTATGATTCAAAAACATAAATTAAGAACCATTCCTTAAGTTTTCAG
Source organism: Chamaecyparis obtusa (assembly GCA_027943335.1). Classification (NCBI taxonomy): domain Eukaryota; kingdom Viridiplantae; phylum Streptophyta; class Pinopsida; order Cupressales; family Cupressaceae; genus Chamaecyparis; species Chamaecyparis obtusa. Next base: position 203,209 of record BSBK01005666.1, read on the forward strand.
CATTTGGTTGTATGTGGTTCTACCTCATAGCAATGGAGAGTCAATGAGTGTTTGGTTAACATTCAGTACTTTCTTGCTATCCATTTATCTATTATTCAAACGTAGTCTTTGGTGTGTGAAGTATAGTTTATACTGGGTTAGGTGCACCCGCCTTGGTTTTGCAGAGCCAGAAGTAGAAGAGGGCAGTCTTGTCCCTAGAGTTGGTCCAGTTATCCTAAGACCTTATTACATTTTGGATTTAACCACCCCTAAAATCAATCTGAGGGTATACTGGTAGCCTATTAGTGCATAAGTGTCATTTTGGACACCAACAGATTCATTGCACACATGAAAAATGAACCCCACAATATTCAGGTGTCCAAACCTCTTTGACAGATAATATGATGCTTACAATTTGAGACAATTATCTTGGAGGATTTTAAAGTCAGATCATTTTAAGGACTATAAATGTGTGCTTTTCAAATGACCAAAGTTTTTAATAAAGAAACCATGTGTTGAGAGTAATGTTCGAGGATTGAGCTGCATAATACTTGTATGAACATGGAAACCATTTCTAATCTATTTCTTGCACAAATTACATCTTCTGATGACTACTCCTTGAACTAGCTTCATAATGCATTTGACGCTTCTTTCAATTTAGAGGACACTTTTCCCTCTTATGCTCCTACTTTTCAATGTGTTGACCTTAAATGTTCAAACATTTTTCCTAGCTTTTTCAAAATTCACATAGTGTTCTTTCCCATCATGGACTTTAAACAGAGTATGCTAAAGGCAGGAACTCAATGCTTTGCATATCATTCACCAAAAAAAGAAAGACCTATAATGGTATATTAGATCATCATACATGGAAAAAATAGTTATATTTTTTTCTCTATAGAATTGTCAATGTAGCTTCATAATGCATTTCATGCTCTTTCTGCATCTCAAGCTATTTTGGACTTAAATGTTCAAATATTTTCACTTTCTTCTTCAATCTTCCTATACACTAAAGGAATGCTCTCCAAGTTCCCCTTGCTCCTTTAATCTTTTGATTTCATTGTATTTTGTTTGATCTTAACTCTGAACGCATTACACCATTGGTAAGAACTTTGATGCTTTATGTCTCTTGTTTAATTCGTGTTTACCATTTTTAAGATTTGTTATAGCTAGATAAGACAACTTATAAGTTTTATTAGATTTGACAAGTGCAGGTAACACTACAACTGCAGCCAATGTTCAAAAGGTCCATCACCAATGTGAAAAAGGATGAGAAAGATTTAGAGAGGAGTATAGAAAATTTTGGTAGAACACATGAATTTGGAGAGGTGAGGTGGTATCTTGGATAATGCAAGGTTGTTTACAAAATAGATGCTAGAGTTCCTCTAAACTAATCTAGAGATGGAGTCAACAATTTTATTGGATTTCGCCAAACATTAACAATAGGCTTGGTCATCACTCGTTCAATAGGTAAAATCCTCAAACGTATTTACATATATTATATTTTAAAATATGTCTTTGTAGAACATCCAAGTTTATAAAGGTGGAGTTAATGAAATATATGATATGCATGAGTTGCATCATTTAAATTACTATGTATGAGCATTGGAAATCTTACCTTCCTATGAGGGTGCTAATGTGGAAGAAGTAAATAGGGAAGGGAAGAAAAGGATATTTCTCTACCTGCTAGTTTTCATTTCTAGTGATAAAAAGATGTTTTGCCCAAAGCTTGTTCACATATGTTTTCATAAACATGCTTCCCATGTTCCATCTCCTTGCCACATTCATGAACAATAGGAAATTTCATGGCCGCACCAAGAAATCACCTGCCTTTTATTGCTTTTGGGTATTGCAGGGTTGAGAATTCTAAAGGGTGATATAATACCAAGGAAGTGTAAGGATTTCTTGATTAATTAGACAAGCATCTGAGACACAAGAGTAATGATTTATGGATAGAAGAGGTAAGCATCCAGGCCACACTCCCATCTCAATATGGCCTTGTGCTAGGAGATAGAGAATTATAGAAGGATATATGTATGGTTGCAATTAAATATCTTGTTTCATGATTGACCTTTATGGTTATGTTTTTGGATGCATTGTTATAGATGTATAACATACATGATGTATTGATTTTATATGGTGATGAATTATCATGATGTATAAGGATATTTATGGTTAGATTAAACACACTTGCATTACGTTGATGAAAATGTGAATGCTTTTTCATTTTAAGATGTAATACTTGTATGACTTCTATAGTTTGTGGGAAAAATTATATTTGATGTGATGAAATGAGTTAAAATATTTTTTTGAAATATTATTGTGATGAGATGGGAAAGAGGGTATAGATCACATAAATGGGAAAATGGAACCACTAACCTTTACAAGTGAATTGCGAAATGGATGATTGACTTTCTCACCTAGTGAGTACCGCATGATAGATAATGCGTATGAAAGATTTACTTGCTTGTGATTAAGTTATGGTCTACAACTTATTAGTTGAAAATTTGTCATTTTCAAATAATTTTCTTTAGTCTTAAATATTTATCAATGGAAATTTTCTTCCATGAAGAACTGTTATTTGATTGAACTAAAAATATTGTAAGTGTCTACATATAAGTATGACAAGAATTTGATATGAAGTATTCAATACCTTGATCAACTCAATATGATGCTAAGGTATGGTAAGAAGCATAGGTACATGTGTAGAGAGAGGTAATATTGTCAGAGAGGGGGAATATTGTCATAGAGAGGTAATTTTAACCTTGTAAAACTGTAAGGAAGTAATGGAGTTCACACACTCACATACAAATTGTTCTTGAAAAGATTACTTGATATGCGTGTGTTGTTTTTTTGGTAAGTAAGACTACTTTAGATGGTTTTACTCAGTCTGTGAGAAAGTGATTTTTTTTAATGCACTAATATGTTAATTAGAGTAAACATGCTTGGTGTGTGTGTTGTAACAATTGAAAAGTAGAAAGAAGAAATAAAATAATGTTCCATTACATTTCTCTTGAAATGGGATGTTTCTTTACGAAAAAGTTAGTTTTCTTGGATGAATGTTAATATTTCATAAAGAATTGAGGACAATGCATTTTCTAAGGGGGAATGATGTCATAACCCATTTATGAATTGGAGACTTCATTAATGATTTTGGATTGAAGTAATAGTTGTTTGTTTGTAAGTTCTAAAGTTAAAACTTGACTTTTCTTTATGTTGGTGATATCGTGGAGTTGGTAGTTGTAATGAAAGAGTGGGGAATTAATGATTTTTATTAAACTTTAATGCACTAACACATGTGGAAACAATGGGAAGTAGTAAAATAATAAAGTTGCATGCATAATATGGGAGGGGGGAGAGCATTCTTTGAGAAAAATTCTCCATCCAAGAAGACCTCCTGGAAGAAAGAAAGAAAAACATGATTCATGTGGATAAAAAGTGTATTGTATTTCCATCCAACCCATTTGAAGTTGAAAATCTTGAACTATTTCTCATAGAATTAGAATTTCTCATCTTCCACTAAATCCAGGAAGACCTCCTCTATCAAATCCCCACTGCCGACTTCTCCTCTAAAGTATACCATCTTACCTAAAGGTTTTCTTGGCTTCTAATAAAGTTGTATCTGTTGACCGGTCGGTTAATAACCCGTTTAGTGGATGGAGGTATTTACCTAGGTTTTTAATTTTATCTCTTATAATTTGTTTTTTAGAAATGACGTTATATTTGAGTATTTTAAAAAATAAATATAGATCATAATTGTAAACATTTTATTTATTTTTACCGTTGAACACAACTATAGGTGTTCGGTATTTGAAATTGATGTCTCTATTTTTTTAAAGATTGTTGTTTTCATTAGGTTACTTCTTTCTAAATTAGGATACCTCAGTGATTTTAAAACCTTTTTTCAAGTTTTGTTTTGACGTAGTTTTAGCGGCAAATTTTGTCCTTCAATTTCTACATCTCCAGATTTGAAACACACTTTTGTATCATTGATAAATCTCTCCCTTATTTATATATATATTTCCATTTTTGGAATTGACGTGTTGCATGTGCCTCTTCCATGCTCAATTTTTCTAATTATTGTCTCCTTTGGAATTGTGTTGTGTGTTTTATCCCTGATTGGATAAAATTGTTATTTCATATATCAATATGTTGATTTGGAATTAATTATATTCCAAATTCACATAATTAGAAGTCTGCGTTTTTGTTTTATGAGCTGCGATCTAGACATTAAAATTTTTCCTGTCTACCATAAAGTGGTTTTTTTTTAAAAATTTCTTTTTATTCTGTCCATACTACTTTCAAACACTGCGACCTAACTTTTAAGGTGCAAATTTGTAATTTGCTTTTGTTATATATCAATGCATTTTCTTCTATGAAGGACGACTAGTACCATTTTTTTTTAGCACTGGTTGAGTTGGGACTACTAACACTTTTGGGAAGGGGATTATATTGAAGTCTTGGATCTATGCTTTTGAATTAGATACCCAACACTATGAAATGAATAGGGGATCATAGATTCTTTTAGGTTAATTGAATTGCGTTGTTAGTTTTTGTTAAAACTTATTTAAATCCTCCTTTTTTGTGCGTAAATTGGGAGTTGGGCGAATTTATGAAACTTGATTTTGAGTCTAATTTAGCTTTTGGGGTTGAATTGGAACTTGTAAAAGATACTTGGATAGACGTTTATTTACTTAGCATATTTCAAGTTCATTTCTTTATTTTTAGATTCTTTTTGTGGAAGTCGCATACTAAGGATGCACTATCTTTAACTTGAATTGAGAGTTGCATGTTGATCGTACTTTTAGAATGAATGTTATCTTGTCATGGAGTGTTGGTTGACTCCACAATTTGTAGATGGGCGTAGATGTGACAACAGTTGATATTGATAAAAATAAAAGAAAGAAGTTAAAGTGAATTAATATTTGTTGATTAGTTGTTGAGTATATCTATCTTGTTATTTATCTATGGAGTTATTAGCTATAAATTGTATGCATCCACTAGTACCATAATAGGAAGTTATGAATAGTGAAATAACTAAAAGGTAATCAGCCATTGACTACTCTCTGTTAAGTTATATGTGAAATGAAATCGGTGAATTAAGTTAGATTTATGATTCTATGGCTTTTGGTATGGACGTAAATGAACAATTGATTCTTGTTGCCATACATTGTTGGGTAAGCTTGTGCACTTTATTGAATGCTCAATGGTATAATGTAATAGAAAGAGATTATGTTTTTGACCATGGAATGCATTTTCTTTAGTTAAAACTATGTAAGATTTATAACGGTTAGACGTTTGATTAATATGTAATGAAGTGCTGCCTTCCATCATAATTAAATTGTCTAAAAGAAGTGAATATTTTTTGTTATTTTCCTTTCTGTGAAAAAGGAAAATGGTTACATTTAGAACCATTCAGAACCTTATATTTTGGAGACCTTTGATGCATGAAATTTTTCATATTTTCCTTTCAACATAGATAAGAGATACTATATCAAATAGATGAAATAAAAAATAAAGTTACCATATGAGAAAACATGTAATAATTTACTTGGACAATAAAATTGATCAACACTTAAGGACCCTACTTTTGAATAGTAAAATAAGACTAATTTAGATAAAGTAACAAAAATTTTACTATCTAGGAATTGCTTGAGACTACATGAATAAATACTTAAAGAGGTTTTTTAAGAATATAGAATCAAATTACCAACAAATCTCATTGCTTAATGACTATAATACGATAGTAAAATGAAGCCAATGCATGTGTAAATAGAATTCCTTTGGTAATTAAATATGAAAACCCATATTTAGATAAGCTGCCAAGATGATACAAGGATTGGGGTAGAAATGTAACCTATAAATCTTTTGTATCCTAGTACATTGTAATGTATTTCTGAATTACAAAGAAAAAAAGGTAGATTCTAGCTATGAATCAATGACCTTATTTTGTGGGTGTTTTGAAAATAGTTGAAATGAAGTAATGAAACTATGGACAATATATGAAAAATTTAGTGACTTTAATAAAACCAATGGAGATAGTATACATTAAATCTGGCATAAATAATTTTATTATACTATATTGTCCTAATTGTTAGTGCATAATTATTGGAACCTTGTTAATGTGATTATAAATAGAAGAATTGATAATTTTCTAAGGGCATTTTACTTATGGGTAGCTCCTTGTGCCTTGTAAAGTTAGTTGAAATTTAGTTTACAAAATGTTCATGAGCAACGATCCACCTCTAAGATATAAAGATGCAAAATTATGTGTGTATAAGTGATGATGATTTGTAAAATATCTATTTATTTAAGTTTGTGTACATTATTTGAATCCTTTTATGATTTAAGATGAGTAGGTATAGGAAACTACCATAGAAATATAGAATTTCTTATGCTATATTGTATAAAATTTGGAATGGGAATGCATATCTTTAGGATAAATGTGACAATCTTAGTTGATTGAAGAACTAAAATTTGATCATGTATAAAATGGAGAGGATGGATCTAAAGAACAAAAGATGGAATTGTGAGTATGATACATTAATATGTAAATTCTAGTGGGTTAATCCACAGAACTATTAAAGTATATTTTGTATAAAATTGTTAAATTCAAAAGGGAAGTAATGTGCACATGCATCAACAATGAAGAAAATCTTGTACAAAAAAAGAGGGAGAAATTTATACTTATATCTCTTTATACCATGTATAGACTTGTAAACACCCCTTCTTGTGATGTAATGTGATGTGCTTGTGGGGATGTTATGTGAAGCAAATATTTATGTGGAAATATTGTGGCCATTATGAAAACATATGTGTGGTGATATGTGTAGTAAAATAGTAAATGCTATGACTAATGTGTTTGTGTGAAGGTAGATGTGATGTATCCTAAGCTATTGAATTATTCACCTAACCTTGGGAGGGATATGGTGGACATCAACACCAAATCATCAAATAGAACCCTTTGTAAAATATTTTATGTCAATATGATGGTGTACATGTTCATGTTGTTAATTATGCTAGTTGATTTTCTTGTGATGTTATTGTGTTGGTAGCCTTCTCTCTTTTCATTTCTATTTTCATAAAATAAATACACTTGTAAATGTTCTAATAGTGTTGTTTTATGCATTATTTCTCTAAGTGTGTGTTGACCATTTTATGTTGTGTAAACGTGTTGATGTATTTTATAATTGTTTGAGGATGAGAGAGTAGTGACCCACTTTGAGGTTAGAACTCCTCTCAAGGAGAGGAAGATGTTATGGGTATGAGTACCCTTGTGTATTGATGTGGGAATGTAGAGGTGATCTTGTTCCATGAAGTTATAAGGAGATGTTGTGGGTATGAGTATGCTTGAAGTGATGTTTGGAGGTGGTAGAAGAACTCTATGGAGTATGTACAATTATTAAATATGCACTTGTCTCTCTATTGTGCATGTCCACCTCTCACCCCAAAAAAGGGTTTCTTGGGAAACCCATAGTGCTTTATTCTTTGTAATGGAGTATTTGGTTTGTTTTAGATATTGTTATATTATATGTATGTTGAAATTCTCATTTTCCCTCCAAGTGGCCTTAGAAAGGTCACATAGTACATGTGTAATGATTGTTGGGAGAATGTGGATTGCTCATTTAGTTTTTTTTTAATTATTTTATTTTGTATTCTTTTTTCTGAGATTGCCAACAATATAAAAATAATTAAATTGTGTGTTAGGCTACTTAGCCAAATTATATTTTGATGTCCCTATTTGCCTCAAGGACTTATCTTTACTTATTTTGTATTAAAGTTTTACAAATGTGACCACTCTTTGGAATCTTACTTTATTGAATCATTCATTTCAAAGTTTTATAATATCATTTTCATGTTTATTTGTTTAGGCTCTTATGGTTGAAAGTTCTGGGAAAAATTTAATCTTGGTAGATTGTATGGGGGAAAATATTTATTGGGGAATCTATTTTTTTATTATAAATATGGGGGGAATTATTAGAGAAGCTCCCCATCATAACATATTTTTGTGTGTTATAGTGTTATGAATGACCATCCTTGTAGCCTTTGTGTGAGCTTTTTTATGTGTTGTGTTGTGTTAGAGAATTGTAAAACTATTTTATGATCTTATTACATAATTATTATGATTATGTATGCATTTCTGGATTTGATTGTGTGTAGTTCTTGGTATCAACATTTCGGATCACACTCCGTGATCCATCATCATGAAAAGAGAGAGTGCAAGAATTGTAAGAAAAGTTGATACAATTATTGCACTCTCTCTTTTCCTAATGATGGATCATGAAGTGTGATCCGAAACGTTGATACCAAAAACTATAGACAATCAAATCCAAAAATGCATACATAATTAAAATGGATTATGGAAATCTGATATTATTAATTATTATGATGTTATCAACAAATATAATATAAAATAAGTATAACTAAGAATCAACAAAGTGACAAATGTTATATAGATTAATATTCAATCTATACACACTGATATTGAAAATCTATAGGTACAAACATCAAGAGTGATGTTCAGGATACAATGAAATTATGTTGTTTACAAGGAAAAGATCCATGTAGTAGTACAATCTCATGTGACCTTATTTCTCATGTTGATACTTTGGATGATATTACTTTGCATGAACTTTTTTCTAAATGAAGATTATGATAATGACGTAGAAATAAGATAGACTTTGAATATTTTGATAAATGGTTCCATTATATAAGGTTTTACTTTTAAATTTTTGAAGTGGAAAAATCATATCCTTAACATGTATTATCATTTTTTTTCTACATTGCATGAGATTAAAGATTATAATTTATTCAATGATTTAAATAGGATATCAACATGGGAACTATGTCCCTAAATCTAGTTGACTTCTAGGAGGAAGTTCATGCCTAGAGGGGGAGGGTGTGAGGCCCTACCTTGAGCCTGTCATAGCATTTCATTTAATTTCATGACAGAATTATTGTTTGATACATTATGTTGATGCATTATGGATTTAGATGCTATATGATATGAACTTGATATCGCTGGATTTTGATGCACTTTATTCTATGTTGCTTTCCATACTCTTGTTGATGATATTATGATGCTTTTATGGTTTCATTATGGATAGTTAACTTAGATGATTACAATGATAATGTAATTGATTATTTGTATTCATGTGAATTGTTTGGAATAATGATAATTGAACTCATACTAGGATGAGATGTGGTCATATTTTAATTGAATGCTAGGTGCTTAAATGTTATTTATATATGCATGTAGTTTCATGAGGAAATTATCTTAGAAAGATGTTAAATTATTCTATTATGTTGAGCTATATGTGGATTATGTGGAAATGTTAGTTAAATTCTAAATTCTAAAATGATTTCTATTTTTATATACTTTATACGCAAATGATTTCATGGACTACTAATATTCAAATTGAGATGTGTAGGAAAGTGACCATGGGATCATTCAGAGAACTGGAGCCAAACCTATGTGTGATAGTGAAGCCAAGGTTCCATCTAATGTCAGAGACAATACCTTCTATATGATGTGTTTTATTCATAAATATGCATGCTTTCACATTTGTTCAATTCTCAATTTTGTTAATTATGTAAATTCATAAATAGACATGTCAGGTGTGTTTTGTGATGTATATTTTTGTGGTGTCACTTGACACTTGTGTTCTATGTGAGTTGGAAATGACATGTCCATTTGAGGGAGATTGTATAAAACCAATGCTTACAAGTACCTTGTGTTAGGATTAGGTAATATTGAGAGGAGGGGTGAATCAATATTATTGCACTTTATTTTAAAATTCAACCAATTATAAATAAACCATAATAATTCTGAAATGAAAAGAACATATAAGCACAACACATAAATCATGACACCATGATTTGTTCTCAAGGAAACCCTGGCCAAGGGAAAACCCCAGTGGGGATGGTACCCACAGCTATGCACTATAAATATTATATCATTTTTGTGAGATCTAGCCCTGTTAGGAGCTGATTACTACATAGTACATTTCCTTGTTAGATGAATACAAAATCCTATTAGGGGATACAAACACTTGGTTAAAGGTGGTGACAATACAACTCTTACAATAAAAAACTATCTCAAAAGAGTTCTCAAAAAATGAACAATACAAGAACTTCCTTTGCTTAGATAGTTCTAGTTGTATCTCTGTCAAACACTGATCTCCCATCTACTCTCTTCTCTTAGATTCACATCCATCACATCATGATCACAAAACATACATATCACTTTCATAAAGTACTCTATACTTATCCAAAATCTACCATCCAGTCGACTTCACAAATATCATACAAAACATAATAATAAATTATGTAAATGATAAACATGGAGTTGGGTAACTAGTAGGGCTAGAAGAAGGTGTGGATTCCCTAGCTCACCCCTAAAATTAACTTATTTTGGTGGACCTAATAAAGAGGGGAATCCCCATGGTGAATAGATGTATTCCATGTAAGAAGGAAGAGGAAATTGTGAACCAAATCATCCACTGCAACTATGCTTCCAGTTTATGGCATGGAGTTATAGGCAAGTTAGGTATCCCGTGGGCCCTAGACAGAGAAGTGCATCAATTTAATAACTAGAGAGCCCCCTCAAATCAACCCCTCCTCTAGCTCCTCTGGTAGATTCTACCCCCCACATCTGCTGGGCCATTTGGAAGGAGAGGAGCAATAGGATTTTAAGAGAGGAGAGTATCAATCCCAATGCTTGCCTCCACATTGGAACTAAGCTCTTATGCAAAAATGTCAGGATGGCCAAATGGAAGCTCCCTCCTTACCCTCCTACTGCTTGGGAAGTTAGTCTTGGTAATAGATGGAACATCCTTGCCGGGTTCTCTAGGTTTGATTATGCCAAAAAATAGCTAGAAAAGCCACCAAATGGGTGCCCCCCCCATAGGATGGATTAAATTAAATTTTGACAGGGCAAAAAATAATATAAGCCAAGGTAGGGGTGGCATCTTGAGAGATCATAGGGGTGAATTCCTGCTAGCCTATGCTGGTCCTATCAACAATAGCATGGTCACTCAGGTGGAAGGCATGGCTCTTCTCCAGGGGATTGAATTTGCAAAACATTTGAATGTCAAGTAGCTGGAAATCGAGGGGGATTCCATGGTGGTGGTTGAGGCTATCAAAAGTGATGGTAGTGCGGGGTGGTGGGCTAGACCTATCATTAGGGAGATCAGTGAGATGATGTGTAGCTTCCAGAGCACCACCATAACTCACACATATAGGGAAGGGAATCCTGTTGCTAACTCAATGGCAACTATGGGCCTAAGGCAAGTGAAACTCAGCAATTAGAGGGTGGTTTGTGATTTACCTTTGGTGACTCAGAAAATCATTGGGGGAGAAATGAATATTGAAGTTTAAATGTGCCATGATAGTTTATTCATTGTGAATCCTCACTAGATCACATGCTAGCGTGTCCTGATAATATTTGTGATTATGGAAAAGAGAACCCATTTTCCATAAAGAATCATAATTACCCTTTAAATGTGTGGAGTAGATGCTATCTGAATCAAAGGGCTTACTTTTCCAAAGAGGACACCAAGTGTATCCTTTGTATTATTACTATTAATGGCACCTAGAGATCCATTGGATCTTTTGATACGGTGCTTGTTTCCCAAAACTTTTCCCAAAACTTGCAGTTTAAGTTACATTCAAGGATTTTTTGTAATTACAAAGGGGTTATCAAGTTTTGTAGAGATACTCAACTCTGTGATTATTAGCTTATTCTGGTGAAGGAGGGGATGAATATTGAAATGGGAGGCAACACTCTCTGCATTGAACCTGATAAAATTGATGAAATCTTCTCCTCGGACACGCTGGTGACTCATTACTGCAAGGAGAGAAACATTTGGGCCCTCATGGAGAGAATGAAGTGCGGGCATGATGAATGTATATCCAAATAGTTCATGTCATCTTGGAATAATAGAAATGTCTCTATTGGTGGTATTCACTTTTAGCTAAATAAGGAGGTGATAGCCAAGGTGACTAGGCTATCCATGAAGGGGAGAAAATACATGAAAACTAGTCAAACTTCGGACCCAACTAGCCTTAACCAATTCTTCAAGGATGGTGAGATACCAGTGAAAAAGCAGGGGTGTTTCAACAGGGAGGAGCTGCCAGATTTTTGGCCAAAAATTTGCCTTGTTGTGATGAAATACTTCACTTTGGAAGGTAAGCTCACTGTCTTCTACTATTACCATTTATCATTTCTAAACCATGCGAGGAACAAAGACTTAATATCCATCCCCTTCTTCCTGCTCCACTCCATTGAAAGCAAGATCCTTGACATCAAGGAGAACCCTGATAAGCAAATGCCTATCCTTCACTAGGGCCTCCTCCTCTGCCTCTATCAATTCCACAAAGCCATTTGTCCTGCAACTCAGGCCCCCCCCAGTTATCCAGGAAATGACACAGGAGGATTCCCTAGTCAAAATTGAAAACCCCACCCAGTCCTCCTCCCTATCTATTCGTATTACCTAGGAGGCTATTCCTAGTACCAAAGAGGGTAAGACTTGGAAAAAATGTGTCAAAAATCCATTTCTTAGGAAGGATGCCTAGGATGTGTCTTATGTTTCCGAGTCTGAGGATATGAAAAATAGGAAGGAGGATGATAGTACCCCAGAGACCGACCGTAAGGCCAAAAAAAGAAAATTACTGGAAAGCCAGGTTAACCTAGAGGTGGACTTGAGTGGGTCAGGTAGAAGGAGGTCTAATAGACTGGCCAAAGAGCAATGCAAAACAAAACTACTGGAAACGGTGACTAAAGAGCTTTCCATGTTTGACAAGGACTCTTAATCCACCAAATTCATGAAGGATTCTTTGGAAGACCACATGAGCCCCCCTCATATCCCTGTCCCTGAACCCAAACCTACCATGGAAACCCCCTTCATCTCTTCCCCATCCCTAAGCCCTATTCACAATCCTCTAGAGAAGCCCCCTTCCCCTATTCACAACACTAAAGCCTTGGAGGAGAGAAACAAGCTCAAAGGGACTCTTAAGAGGAGGGTTGAGAAGTTGGACAAGGATATTGTTGAGATAAAGAACAAGATCCAGGAGCTAATGAACCAATGTAGGCTAACCAATAAATTTGGTTTGAAAATTATGCATGCATCATCGATGACTCTTTGTCATTTGTAGGATAAGCTAGTGGGTGGCACTTTAGAAGTGAATGAGGACAACAAGGATCTCCTCCTATTCCTGTAGGAAGAATGGGTGACTACTCTGCTATCTAAGTGGTTGTGTGGAAATAATTAGCTCGATTCCCATGTTTTGGTCAATTTTGGAAAGGTTTAACCCTAGGTCCCCTAGTTTTGTGAATGGGGTTTTTATTAGCTTTTACTACTCTCTGGTTAGCCCTGTGTGGCTATTTACTGATAATTTACTTGATACTTTACTTGATACTGCTGATACTAGATACTCTAGGTTATTTTGTATGCTTAGTAAGGTGACTTTTGTTTTTGATAGAGGTAGACTAGAACTGTTGAACACCATTATCCTGTTACTGTTGCTTGACTGGTTACATTAATATGATGTTAATGTGCTACTAGTCCTCTATTCTATGGGCCAGGACCCTTCTACTACTTTTATCTATCAAAAAATGGAGTCAGAAATATTATATTAACAAAGTGTCAAAAATATAAGTCATCCATATGACTTAGCACATTACCATATCCACTAACCTTGCCTTAATCTTTGCAACTACTCATGTGCCCTATTACACTAATTCTCTATTTTCGCATACCTTCAGATCACTATACATCTTCTTGATCTAATCACCAAAACACATGCGATCTTAATTGAAGTATATACATATCCAAAAATACCTTCTACTAACTTTGCAAGCCATAATAAATCATACACTATCATCGCTAACCAAAATTATACCACAATACACTGTTATCCCAATTCTGTACTTAGTCATTTTCATACCTTTGACTGTAGTACCAAAACTCTCTGCAGGCGATCCCTCTATCATAAGTGTTTCCATAAATGACAACCCTTAAGTGATCCCTAGTGCCCCAAAACATCACACGCCAACAATATCTCCCTTTGGCATTGATGGAAACACTTAGAAAAATGACTAAGTGTTAAAGCACTGTCTACACATATCTCTTTTTCTCTTTTCTCTTTTCTACTTTTTTTATATTATTTACATCTCTTTGTTTTTCTTACTATTTATCTTATCTTCCTCTCTTTTCTTCCTCTCTTCATTTCACTCTTCTCATCTCATTTTTCTCTTCTCTTCCTCTCCCTTTGACATCAATGGCAAAGCTACATACAAAATTTCAAAAATTTCTAAGCACAAAAAGATTTAGTACTTACTTACCAGATTTAAGATATCTTGGAAATATTTTTCCAAGGTCTTCACTTCCTTAGCCCATGATTTGATCAAAAGCTCACTGACATGGATCAATCTATTCAGTGCATATGATGTTGTCTCTACTGCCTTAAGCTTAATGGGTATAGCTTTATACATTGATCCTTCTACCTTTTCCATCTTTGTTAGATGAGTTTCAAGCATTGAAATTTTAGGAGTAATTAGGCTTTTCAATAAGACAAATATTTCTGTCACTCTAGCTTTCTCCGTTTCTAGAGCACTAATCTTATCCAAAAGCTTGGATGCTTGTTTATCCATTTCAATCACAGTTAGTGAATATTTTTCACAACTGTCCATCAGACTATCAAGGGTAGCTCTATCCTTGTCTATAATGGCTTTAATATGTTTCATGTGTCTACAAGGATTTATGCAATGACTAAATATCTTTCTACCTTGTGCTACATGGCTCTTAGCCTTCAGTGTAGTTTCCTTGAGAATGTCTAAGTCCCATGAGATTGACTAACAAACTTCTCTCAATTTATTCTCCAAGAACCTCTTTTCTACCTGTATGCAAATTAGTTGTACTAACTACTCTAATGATAAATTAACTATTCTAAGATTAATAAATCTAACTAATTAGAAAACAAAAATGAAGAATACAATTAAAAATGAAGCTAAAACAAGGTTTTACTTTCACCTACCATGTAGCTTGTCTCCATTTCCCTCCTAGCCTTGATTTCTTAGATGTGTTGAGCTCTTAGATTTCCAATTTGAAGCTCCTTTTCCCAAGATGATACCAAAGTGTGGAGATTGAATGATTGAATGGAAAACTAAATCCTAATTATGCAAATGAGAGGATGATAGTGTGGATGCTTCACAAAATGATATGAATATGTTTGATAATGAGTGCTTGGATTCTTGATTGCTTGATTGCCTATTGCTTGAATGCTTGATTACAAAATACCCATTAGCTCACAAAGGAGAAATTGGGCTCCTTTTATAGATTTTTGGAGGATCTAGGCCTAGGTGGCACAATCCTATGGTTGAGAATGAAAGGTGGAAGATCCTAGGGCTAGGATTGACTTGGTTGAAGGAGTTGAGAGAAAGGGGGATGTAGTTGGAATTTGAGAGGAATAATAGGGATGATGTTCCTCTCGCATTGACATGGAGGAGAACAAGGTGGAAGGGAAAGAGACATGTCAAGTGTCTCACAAAGACCCAAGAGAGAAAGAGGGAGAGACCTTTTCCTCATGAGGACTCTTTGTACAAGTGTCCCATGAGTCACCTTTGACCCTTAGAGGTGGCTTGAGAAACCCCTTAGGAATAGGGCATGTCTCTTGACTTGGTTTAAGAGAGGACATGTGGTCATGAGACCAAGTCTTATGAGGCCACATAACCCTTAAGAAGAGGACATGTGTGGGTGAGGATAATTAAAATAAATAATTAATAATAATTATTTTTTTTAGCCAAAGTGATGTGTCAGGTGACTAGGTAGGTGAGGTAGACTTAGTCATATTTAGGTGATTGTGTATTTAATTAAATCACTTTAATAAGACTAATTAGAAGACTTGGGATAGAGGAATAGACTATAGTGAATTTACTAAATAAATTGAATAATCTATTTAATAAATAGAGGAAATAATTACTAATTAATAATAAATATTTAATTGATTTATCAAGTCAATATCAATTAAATAATAAATATTTAATTAATTAATGACCATCTTTAAGTGTATACATTTTGCCCCTCTTTGAAATAATGTGCATGTCACATTGTTTTCAAAGAAAATTTTAAGCATTTCACCCCTACCCTAGACAATGTCTAAGATGACCTAAGCATGCCCCCTCGAGAGATTGATTAACTGAAATGATTATTATTCTTTCATGTTTTTTTTTTTTAGATTTTCTTTTATTTTGTTTTTCAAGTGGGATAATCAATCTCATGAAAGAAATAGGAGAAAAGATGGGTGAAAATAGTGTGAAACAGAAGAAAAATAGAAGATAGGGTCCACACACCAAGCACATCGGGTCCACAGGCTATAAATAGGGCAAAGGGGTCCACAATAGGCTCATTATGCACACTTGTCATTTGGAGATCAGAGCACAAGAGAGAGAAGAGAAGAGCTACAGGATGGCATTTCAATTGTCAGATCACCACTTCGAGAGGGCTAGACGCTTCCAGCGACCACCCAGTTCGGGTGAGCCCGTAGGTGATTCGATCCTCTTTGTTAATTTTTGATTTCTAGCATGATAGAGTAGGATTTAGCATGTGTAGGATAGATCAAATCATAGATTAGTTTTTTTAGAATTTTTTTTTTCTTATGCGACAACCAAATGTGTGATTATGGTGCATGAATGCACATCAACTTGCAATGTTTGCACAGAAAATCAAAACTTTGACACATTCATTTAGGGAAGCTATGCATGCATGTTATAGGAAATGTTTTGATGTGCAAATGTTTATTAAAAGTCTACATTGGTTGTGAATTGTTGCGCAAATATGCAATAAATCTGCGCATGCATGAAAAACTATGCAAATGTTAAAGGTTACTACGCATGCATTTTTCTGTGTTGTGCATTTGTTTTATGGATAGAATTTGGTCAAATTAAAAATTCAATTAGGTCAAACTAGATGTCAATAAGATGATTTGATCTATCAACGATTAAAGTTGATCAAGTTGGTTGCTAGTTAACCAGTCTTGATGCTAGATGATTGATAAAATCATCTATTAAAACATGTGTGTAGTTGATATAATAGGATAGATAGATGTTGTAGATCAGTTTATTGAAATCTGATAGCTTGATTTTGTTGATTTGGATAGGAGGATATTACTAATATTTTGATGTCACGGGAGAGATATCTCATCACATAGAATCTGAGACCAGCATTGTTAGAGACTAATAGATTGCTGATTGGTGCATCCAAATTATATCATGTTATTTACATGCTTGAGATTAGGGTAAACTAGAGCATGATGACGGCATTGGGAGAGTGGTGGCACTCGAAGACAAGTACCTTCCATCTTTCGACAGGGGAGATGATAGTCATACTAGAGGATGTATATCACATCCTCTGGCTACCTATCACAGGGGAGTTAGTACATTATGATCGACATGGTGGAGTGACAAAGTGCAGAGCCATCTTAAGAGATGATGACATTGATGAGGGGGAGATTAGCTGGGAGGACATGGTGGACTTGTATGAGCCTCTACCATTAGTACTAGCAGGAGTGATTGGGGGTTTTGTATGCCCTGATCAGAGATCACATAGATTTGCAGTTGGATGGGGCCGCACATTATAGTGGATGTTGGATGGGACCCATTTTGTTTAGGGTGTCTTCTTATTAGCCCACTTATATCATGATCTTCATTAGGTGGTGTACCATAGGGGTGCATCATTATTAGCAGGCATCACACTACTCCATGTTTGGGCATGGGAGTATATCACAGTGACACAGCCAGTAGCCATTAGATACTACAGTGCAAGATAGCCGTATATCCATTTATATTCATTAGTTTTGGCTTAGGCAAAACTGGGACATTTAGAGTTTTGGTGATATACCTTTGATACACTGGATATAGTGACATGGAAACCATACCTAGGATGTGAGCCCTGGGATGATGAGCAATAGCTAGGATTTTTCTTTGATTCATGATGGCATATAGGGTGAATGCCCTTCATTCTCAAGAGACAGTTGGTCAGCTGGGTTCTGTGCTAGTTTGGCAGGATCCAAGGCATGCCTCAGGGAGTTATGGAGTTCACTGTGACTCATTAGGAGAGATGAGACTAGGGGCCTATGGCATCATTTGATGTTGACAAACAGGATTTTTTGGACATGCCATTCCAGGCATGGATGCTGAGATAGGGAGTTGTGGACCCCAGGATGATTGTTGATCTAGAGCAGTTCCTTAGAGACTTTCTAGTTCCATGATTGACTGATCCGATAGCTAGGCCACCAGAGAGAGATCTAGTAGATAGATGACATGGGAGACACCGTGGGTGAGATAGGTGGGGATGAGGGAGAGGAGATGATGGTGATGGTGGAGGAGGTGATCAAGGAGATGGACAAGATGGAGGGAGAGAGGATAGGGCTGGTCCATAGATGAGAGGAGGTGGTATGAGGCAGAGGGGTTTGATGCCACCACCAGCTAGACAGGGATGGAGATAACCTCCAACACAACCAACAATAGGAGCTCCACTATAGGTACCAATAGCTCAGGTACAGATACTAGCTGCCCTAGTACAGGCACAGGATGATGAAGATGTTCTATTAGCTTAGGGAGGAGTAGTATATGGTGGACAGATCCCTGATGATGAGCAGGATGCTTTGATGGCTGACATGGATGCTCAGGAGGAGCCAATAGAGATGGACATTAGGGGATAGGATCCCTATTTACATAAAGATGCTGTGGAGGAGGAGGATCTTGATATTGACTCATTGCTAGTCTAACTAGTAATGACATGGGTGCAGGTAGACCATGTTCCTAGTCTGGAGAGGTGGATTGAGAGGCTAGAGAGCCAGATGAGACTACTGAGACATGAGTGGGATGCAATGATTGAGAGACTCTAGGAGTCAGAGATGTTATTAGACAAGCTATAGTGAACAAAGGATTTGGGTCCCCATGGAGATAGATTGAGAGCCATGATACGTGTTAGGAAGGATATATCCTACTAGTGAGAGGCTTACAGAAATGTGGTCCTAAGGGATCAATGGATTGGGAGCTATAGAGAGCTCAGTAGCTATTAGGACTACAGTTCATGAAAGAGAGGCACCAACTAGTAGTGGAGGTGTTTCATCATGCCCTCTGAGAGCACTGACAAGTTCAGGAGATCAGGTCGGATCCTCAGGATTAGGTGGTTCTACAACATGGGGCCTTATTACATCTTGTAGATAGTGATAGACAAAGTCTAGAGGCAGTGGCTCATAGATCATAGAGATCATTGTATTTTGGACACTGGCTTTGGACACATTGTTATATTTCTTTATATCATTGGACATTTAGATAGTTTTATTGTGTTTTTATGAACTCTATATGATTGGGCTCTATGTGATGGACTATATATTTATAGTGATGCAGTTCTATCATGATTTTCTTTGATGATTTATATACATGTGCGTACTGACATATGCAAGATGTGATGTTTTACTTTAATATGCATAGAATGTATGTCATAGAATGCAAAATGCTTTATATTCTATTTGATATTATTAATGCTTAATGGTCTATCATATGATATTGATATAAATGCATGTTTGAAATAAGTTTTCTCATGTACAATGCTATGTGATTTTTAATGTAATGATGTAATGAACAATGTGGATAAGGGATAAGGAATGGATAATGAAGAAAATATATTAATTAATGACTATAAATGCATTATATAAATGATGTAAAATGAATGATAATAAATGATGATGTAAAATGCATATAATGGATAATAAATGATGATGTTCGTTCAAATGACTAAAAGATAACAATTGATATCACAATGAAAAGATAATGAAATGTTATGGAATTTACGCACATGAAACATGCATGTAAGATAAATGGATAATATACAAATGAAAACACCTAATGAAGATAACATATGACCTAAATAAATTGTTTAAATGTTTCTAAGATGCGAGATAAAAACTCAATGTTTTTGTTTTCCAAATGTCCTCAACTTAAATAACAATGTATCTGACACAAGAAGAATGGACTAGGAGCATAGATAACCTAATAAGAAAGGTAACCTACAAATCCCTATAAAAGGAGAACTGATATGCAAGTCATGAACTATTTAAATGAAATGCAATATGAAATGAGTATATCTCTACAACTTCATGTAACTTCTTAGAACCTCATAATAATAGGAATTTGATTTTCATCATTGAGGTAATTATGTTGCAAGGAAATGCAAGCATCATGGTATAATTAAACCACGATGACCTGAGCACTTCTTGCATAGAGTTTAATATAGAAAACTTAACAAGCATCTAGGTATAATTGAATCGAGATGACCTGAGTTTTATTTATATAACAAAAAAGGAATATCCCCCCCCTCCATTGGGGAACAAATATTTGGAGTCGAGGTATGTGCTAGGATATCACTATCAATAACATTGTAGAACAACATGATATCTTCTCACGATGTAGTTGATTCTTTAGATTTATTCAAAGGACTAGGTCACCTAGCTGAAAGTCTCTGATCTTTACCTTGTTGTTATACTGACGAGAGATACATTGCTGATAGACTTTCAAGTTATCATAAGCTCTTTGACTGCATTCATCCAACAATTATAGGTCAGTCAACCGTGCAACTCTATAAGTTAATCAATCTTTGAGAGTGACATGAAGTGAAGGCAACTCGACCTTGAGGGGTAGGACTGCTTTGGATCCATAGACAAGGGAATATGGGGTGGATCTAGTAGGAGTATGAATGGAGGTACAGTAAGCCCATAAGGTTGGATTGAGTTGGATATGCCAGTCACGACCAGCGTCATTGACAGTCTTTTGTAGGATCTTAACAATTGTTTTATCAGTCAACCATGCAACTCTATAGGTCAGTTAATCTTTGAGAGTGACATGAAGTGAAGGCAACTCGACCTTGAGGGGCAGGACTGCTTCAGATCCATAGATAAGGTAATATGGGGTGGATCTAGTAGGAGTATGAATGGAGGTACGGTAAGCCCATAAGGTTGGATAGAGTTGGCTATGCCAGTCACGACCAACGTCATTGATAGTCTTTTGTAGGATCTTAACAATTGTTTTATTTATCGCCTCAGCTTGGCCGTTTCCTTGGGGATAGTATATGGTAGAATAGTTATGGCTGATATGGAATTTTGCGCATAGTTCATCCATGTCCTAATTTTGAAATTGTTTCCCATGATCAATAATGAGATACATACATATACCATATCTACAAATGATATAATTTAGGATAAATATAGGCACTTGTTTCCATGTGGTGGTGATCAATGGAATGACCTCAATCCTTTTAGTAAAATACTCTGTTGCAGTGATAATCCATTTGTGGCCATTGGAAGATGGAGGGTTTATTTTAGTTACTTTCCATCATAAAGCCATCTTTAACCCAATCAACAAAGCTTCACATTCTGATATATTATTGGTGCAAGGAAAGATCAGCTTGTAAGATTTTAGAATTGTGTATCCTTGCGGTGTGACAAAGAGATTACCAGCTCCTGAACCCTATTGAGTATATGATCCATCAAAATATAGCTGCCATGTTTGTGTAGATAAAGCTAAGATGTGTGCATTAGGAAACTCTCTATGTATAGGTTGGTCATCCATTAATGGGGCATCTTCTAGCTGATCTGTTATCACTTGACCTTTGATAGCCTTCTTGTCTACATAGTCAATATAAAATTCACTAAGTAGCATGACCCACTTAGCCAATCCTCCTGTCAATGATGTCTTTCTTAATAAATACTTTAAAGGATCAATCTTTGTGATGAGCTTGATTGAATGTGACAACATGTAATGTCACCACTTTTGTGAAGCAAAAACAATGACTAGACATGCTCTTTCTATAGGAGAATAGTTTAGCTCATATCTCACTAGAGTGTGACTAATATAGTAGATGGCTTTTTCTTTTCCTTCATGATCTTGCTAAGCTAGAAGAGCACCTAGTGAAACTGTCATAGCTAAAATGTAGAGAAAGAATGGCTTACCTAGAATTGGTGACATCAGAGTTAGAGGATTCACCAGATATTGCTTGATTTTATTGAAAGCTTCTTCACACTTATCATCCCCATTGGAATAAGACATTTTTTATGCAACAAAAGTTGAAAGGGATGACTTTGATCTGCTAGTTGAGAAACAAATCTTCGGATGGATTGGAGACGTCCCTACAAGGATCTTAACTGACTAATGTTAGTGGATGAAGCCATCTCCATTATTTCTTTAACCTTTTCTAGATCTACCTTGATTCCTTTGGCTGAGACAATGTAACCTAATAGTTTATCGAATGTGACTCCAAATGCACATTTCTTTGGATTGAGTCAAATCTGATACTTTTCCATCTGGGTGAATATTCTATCCAATACTCTCAAATGACCAGCTCTATTTTTAGATTTTGCTAAGATATCATCAACATAATCTTTCATAATGGTATGCATCATGTCATGAAATATTGTGGTCATAGCTCTTTTGTAAGTTGCTCTAGCATTTTTAGGCCAAAAGGCATCACATTCCAGCAGTATGTACCCCATGGACAAGTAAAAGCAATCTTTTCCTGGTCTTCCGGTGCAATCTTGATTTGGTTATAGCTAGATAAACCATCCATTAATGATAACATCTCATGCCCAGCTATCAGATCAACAATAATGTCAATATTTGGTAGAGGAAAGTCATCTTTTGGACAAGCTTTATTAAGATCATGAAAATCAATAAAAATTGAGATAGACTTGTCTGGTTTTGAGATGGGAACAATATTTGAAATCCACTTAGCATAATCAATAGCACGAATGATTCCAACATCTAGGAGCTTCTTCAAATATTCTTTAACCATTAGTGCACTGTGGGGGTGCATCTTGCAGAGCTTTTCCTTAACTAGTTTTGCACCTGGTCTGATAGATAAATGATGCATAATGAGATTTGGGTCCAGCCCAGGCATATCACCATATTACCAAGAAAATTTGATTTGTCTCTCTCTGAAAATTTTTGCAAAAGCTTCTTTCTCTGATTCTATCAAGGATGCTACTACTTTGAGGATGCATGGAGACTCTTTTGTTCCAATGTTAAGAGGTACTGTTGGTTCTATAAGAATAGCAGATTGTTCTCGATATAGATAATTGGGAAGAGTGTCAATCCTTCCATCGTTAGGTGGCTCAAAGAGGTTTTCAGCATCAGATGCATCATTTCTTTTTACTATTTTTGGATCTAATACTGCCACTGAGTGGTTTTCACCATTAGATCTGTTGATTATTTTTATATTTTTATGACTGAAAGGATTGACACTCTCACCAAAGTAGGCCATGTCATTGAGTTCTATTAGAAATCTTGACTTGTGATCTCCTGGTGGTAAATGATCTCTGATTCCAAGATAGTTAATGATTACATCATCATTATGGAATACATCAAGTTCTGGATAATCAGGAGGATTCCAATTGATAAGTTCAGGATGTACAAGGGGCATTGGATCATTCATGTCAGTTTCAAAGGTAGAGATGCTATTGATGGAAAAATTGTCAAGGTTTATAATGGTATCAGCAAGTTTTATTTCCATACTCTCATCTGATTCATCTATCGCAAGATGAAGGTCACTCTCCTCACAATTGACAAAAGTAGTATTATGTGGGACCAATCCTAATGAGTCAATCTTTAAATTCTCTCCCTCATGATAATCACTACTATAGTGATGGACAACATCAACTCCTATCTCTTCATTACAATCAGATAATAAATTCCATTCATAATCATTTGAGTCAGAATCATCATTATCCCTAAGTCTATCAATAATTCTTTGTGCTATCCTTTGTTTCTTTGGATCTACATACATACCATTCTTTCTAAATTGTAAGGCAGGAGCTTTAGATATCTCATGAAAAGGTGTGATCTTTTCTTTTCCTTTTCATTCTTTTGGTCCTTCTCCTTTGTATCCTAATCCTGTAGTGTCTCTTTGATAGTTTGGATTTTGCAAAATTGGTTTGATAACACCTCTTTGTAACCCTATAGGTCAAGCACCTTGGTATCCCATCCTTTGTAGCAAAGTATACCCTTTACCATAGACATCAAGTGATATATATTCATGTTTGATATCCTCTTCATTCTTCTATGACTTAAAGAAAATGATTAGCATTATGCTCAGCTACCTCTTTGGATATTGTGTCCCCACTTATAAATGTGTCATAAACAAGTGTTGAAGGGGGTTTTGATTGTTGTTTAGTGATCAAAGATCTACCATATGATCGAGGAGATAAAGGTAACTCTGTGATGTAAAGAGCTTGACCTAAAGTGTATTCTCCCATACTTCTTTCTTTTATATCTATCTTGATCCCATTTGATTTAGAAGTTGATACTATATTACTAGGATCACTGGGTATAGTTGTAGAAGATCTAGTACGGTTATAAGGTATCAAAGAATCAGATGTCTTTACTATGTTACAATACTGGAATGGATTAGTGTCTCCTTTGATAGTGACCTCCTGACCATTATGAGGGAATTTTAAGCACTGATGATAAGTTGATGGTACAACTTGCATGCAATGAATCCATGGCCTTCCCAAGAGAATGTTATAAGCAACATCCATGTCTAGAACTTGGAAAGGTACATCTTTGATTATAGGACCAACTCTAATTGGTAGCACAATAGATCCTTTGGATGACCGCTCTTCCTCATCATAATATTTTATCATGATTTTCTTCTTGGGATCAAAAACATTTTCAAAAAATCCCAATGCAAGGACTAGTTTCAATGTATAGATATTTAAGCCAACTCCTCCATCTATTAGTACTCATTTGATTTTGTGACTTTGGACAAGGACTTCGATATGTAGAGGAGCATTATGAGGTTCAGAAATAGCTAAGTCATCGTTTTCACTAAAGGATAGGTAATGCAGGGTTGTTCAATGGCCCACCATAGCTTGAAATTGATCATGATCTAGATTTGTGGGGACCTGGGTCTCTAAGAGAGATTTTTCAAGGATATCTTTTTGAGACAGGGATAGACGTAAAAGCTCTAAGATGGATATCTGGGCAGGTGTTTTCTTGAGTTGTTCCAAAAGATTGTACTAGTTGGAAATATTTGGTGTAGACTTTGGGACATAAACAGACTTGTTTTGAGGTGCATTTGGTTTAGACAGGAATCCTTGGAGAGTAACTTATTGTGTATTTGTCCAATTTCTTTTTAATTTTTTTTGATAGAAAAAGAACTTGAATACCTAGGGCATAGATATTTTTTAGAATTTTTTAATCTCTCATCAACTATTTTTCGATAAGCATCAAACACATAGATAGACATACAGTGAAATATCTATGTTTAGTAAAACTAAAAATACAAAGTCATAGTAAAATTAATATATATTAACATTATAATCATTGGAAATATTTTTATTAGTAGTACCTTACTACATAGATAGGTTTTTCAAATGGATTCATTTGATCTACCAAAAGATAAATTCAAAGTGATTTTTTATCAGCATTTTAATAGGTGTGAAGGAGACTCCATTGTAGGTATGAATGAGGAGTATAGATGTTATATCCATGTTTTTTATGTAAGAGACTTTGAGCTAACCATTTTTAATTAATTCCTTCAAATGGAACCTCTCAAGGCTTAAATAATCACATTTTATTAAAAATGTGTTATTTTAGCAAAAATCAGCATGTCTAAAAAAGTGTAACCCACTATTGTGGGGTCACCTCGGGTCATTCCTTGGGCTGAGTACCTCTTTTCCCACCAAAGACTACCCTCTAAAATTTATAATAGTTTCTCTTACAACCAAGGTCCACGAATGGCAAGGGGAGAGGATACGTTTTTATAATTTTAGGATTACAGATATGCTACTAAGAAAAACACAACAAACATGCAAATCTATGCTAAAGAAGACACAAAAAGCAAAAACATGTCGTATTTTAAGCCCAAACAAGATTTTACTTTCTTTTGTAAACCCCTTGGAAATATGCAAACAAACCGTTAGAAGTTTTCTTAGCAATGGGGTCTTCAAAATAACATCCTACAAAAATAGCCTAAAATACTAACAGATTGAACATAAACTTTTTGAAAAAATTAGCTAAAAACCCAAACAACTGTAAACCTAAATGTAACTACTGTATAAAACAAATGCACAACAATAGTGAATGAATGCACAGAAAATATGTATGCATGATAGAGAGATACTAATGCATAGTGTGATGGTGTATATGTGCAAAAATTACAAATGTGCAACAAAAAAGTATGTATGCGTGAAATAGTTAAATGAATGCGCAACAATTTGACAGAAAATGGAAAGTTGTGACTATGGAAATAGAAAATGTATGTGTAACGGAAATTAACAGATGTATAGAAATCAGGGATGAATGTGCAAAAATAACCTATAGAAAAACCTCCACACAAAAAACTAAAAATTGAAAGTGAAAAATGTGGGTTGCCCCACACTGGGCACCAAAAATGTATGCAAATTAGTTGTACTAACTACTCTAATGATAAATTAACTATTCTAAGATTAACAAAAATAAGGTTTTACCTTCACCTACCATGTAGCTTGTCTCCATTGCCCTCCTAGCCTTGATTTCTTGGATGTGTTGAGCTCTTAGATTTCCAATTTGAAGCTCCTTTGCCCAAGATAATACCAAAGTGTGGAGATTGAATGATTGAATGCAAAACTAAACCCTAATTATGAAAATGAGAGGATGATAGTGTGGATGCTCCACAAAATGATATGAATATGTTTGATAATGATTTCTTGGATGCTCAATTTCATGATTTCCTATTTCTTGAATGCTTGATTACAAAATACCCATTAGCTCACAAAGGGGAAATTAGGCTCCTTTTGTAGATTTTTGGAGGATTTAGGCCTAGGTGGCACAATCCTATAGTTGAGAATGAAAGGTGGAAGATCCTAGGACTAGGATTGACTTGGTTGAAGGAGTTGAGAGAAAGGGGGATGTAGTTGGAATGTGAGAGGAAGAATAGGGATGATGTTCCTCTCACATTGACATGGAGGGGAACAAGGTGGAAGGGAAAGACACATGTCAATTGTCTCACAAAGACCCAAGAGATAAAGAGGGAGAGACCTTTTCCTCATGAAGACTCTTTGTACAAGTGTCCCATGAGTCACCTTTGACCCTTAGAGGTGGCTTGAGAAGCCCCTTAGGAATAGGGCATGTCTCTTGACTTGGTTTAAGAGAGGACATGTGGTCATGAGACCAAGTCTTATGAGGCCACATAGCCCTTAATAATAGGACATGTGTGGGTGAGGATAATTATCAATAAATAATTAATAATTATTATTATTTTTAGCCAAAGTGATGTGTCAGGTGACTAGGTAGGTGAGGTGGACTAGGGGACTTAGTCATATTTAGGTGATTGTGTATTTAATTAAATCAATTTAATAAGACTAATTAGAAGACTTAGGATAGAGGAATATACTATAGTGAATTTACTAAATAAATTGAATAATCTATTTAATAAATAGAGGAAATAATTATTAATTAAATAATAAATATTTAATTAATTAATGAAGCCATTTTTAAGTGTATAAACTCCTTATCCTCTATAGTCTTAAAAAATGACTAAAAGTGACTGTCAAAGCTATCCAGTGCCATACCTAGGTTCTCAGCTTCATCCTTTTCTTGAAAGATAATCATTGTAGGAAGTAATTTATTTACTGTCTCTATAGCCCTAGCCATTACTTTTACTCTTTTGTCCCCTTTCTATACTAACCTTACCTTAGCCTTAGCGAAGGCCATGAAGGATAGCCTCATGATCTCATCTTCATCCATGCTATCTACATCAACAATCACTAGTTTGGCCATACTTGCCAATAATAGAGAAGAAGAGGTGTCGATTTATTTCTTTTTCTTCATTCTAACCTCAACTACTTTCTTTGTTCTAGTCTCTTCTTCCTCTTTTCTTCCTATTTTATTTTCTTCTCTTGTATCTTCTGTTCCTATTTATCCTTTGTTTTCTCCTCCTCTATCTTTCCTTTTACTTAAACTTCCATCACACTATCTAATTTAAATCCAAAATTGGATCATTTACATCATGTGAAGTGTCAAGGGTCACAACCACACCAAAGACAAAGAAGTCTAGTTGCATGATAGCCTCACTTGCTTGTTCACTTACTTTTGAAATCTTGGAACTTTCTCCCGATACCAAAGGTGAAGGTTTGGTGACCTTGGGAGGTGAGGTCTTCTTTGGCATATCACTCATAAGGATTTGGTACTGTGCCTTTTAAGTGTCCTCAATTACTTCATCATATTTCCTAGCCATGATTTTTACCAATCGAGCCTCGGTTCTCGACAAGGGTTTCAATTCATTTATTATCCTTTCCCTTTCTTTTATTAAGACAACATGTAACATGTCCTCAATAGCTTTGTTCCTTATGTTCTCATCTTTTGATTATGCCAACTGCTTTATGATCTCCAGTTTATTATACAGTTCCTTAGGGATGCTCCCTTCTATCTGTAATAGATTTTTCTTAAAAACTAACAAGTGTTCAATTATGGTGTCTTCAATGATTACTTGATTCTCAAAATCATATCTACCATAATATCTATTTATAGTCTTCAAATTTCCATCTTTTATCACTCTCTTCTGCAACAATTTAAGGTTTGGTTTCCACAGAGTTTGTGGATACTTCTATTCTACTTTTTCTTCCTCTTTCTCAATTACCTTTTCTTATTTCTACTTCTTTTCCACTTCAACATATTATTATTTAGGACTGCTCTACTTGCTAAATCTTGTCGATCTTCTAGGAGTGTTCGCAGACACACTTTCTTTGCACAGTCTTCTCTTGTGTAGGAGATAAGTCAATTATGTCTAGTGTAGGGCTTACTATTTTCTTTGCCTTTGAAGGAATAGGTGCATCAATAGAAATGATAGAAGATTCCTCAAACATCTTAGATATGATGTTCTTCAACTTCTCTCTAAAAATTCCTAACTTCCCAATGATATCTTCAACAATTTTATTGATTTTCCTTTTTATTGTTACCTTTTCTTGTTCTTCTCTAAAATTTTCAGATTTCTCCCTATATGTTCCCCATCTCTCTTCAGTAGCTATTTCTACTACCAGTACATGTTCTACTTGCATGGTTAGAATCTCAGAATTGACTTCATTCCCCATAAGGTAACACCATTTCTTCCTTGGTTCCACTACCTCAAAGAACACACAATCAGTTTCAACCATGAAATGAATAGTGTCCTTATAATTTTCAACTAGGTCTTTGGGTATCCTATACCTCTCCTTCATCTATCTCTATAAGATTTTAGTCATAGAAAATAACTCACCATCTACTGAATTCTTATCCTATCTTCGGTAGCTCTCTAAGATATGAATTCCAGTGGGTACATTATCTTTCTATGCACAAGAGTGCATGCTAGGGAACTTGTGAATAATATGTATGTACATGTGAACTAAAAATGATCCAAATCTAAATGTCTTAGTCCTATCTTTCTTAATAACTTCCACATTCTATAGGAACTATTGTGAAAGAAATTTGCAAAAGGTTGTACCTCTTATTTTCTTTCACCATCCTATAATCCATCATGATAACTCCAGCTGATACAGAGTTTGGTCTGCTACTATAAAACAATTTATAACCCAATACTCTTGCCACTAATCGAACATCTTGCTGATAGATGTCATTGACTGTAATTTCTCTCTTACCCCATTTTTAGTGTGTTAGGGTTTCCACCTATTTCCTTATATTCTTTTTTTCTACAAGAAGGGCTCCATCATTATCTAATCCTATTATTCTATGAATCATTTGTGCACATATATTCACTAGTTATTCTCCAATCCATATGAATTGATTATGGATCCTACTAAGGATAATCTTAAAACATTTAGTTTTAGTGAGTTCTGTTAGAGTAGTCATATTATAGCTAATAATTAATTACTTTAATTATTAGTCTATTATTCTCTACACTTAAGTTAGACTTAGGCATCTTATTATTCTTTAGGGTTTTCTCCTTTAGGGTTTCGGTATCCTTTTATAAGGATTCCCTCTTTGTATTTTTAAGTAACTCAATGCATTTTTCATAATAGATATTGTTCTTTTGAATGTGCATATGATGTCTCTGGCTTTTTGGCCTCCATGATTTTCTTGCTTTCTGTTCTTTGCTTCTTACATGTGATAGGTTTATGCATGCAGGTGTTCTTGGGAGATTAGTCTTTCACCTAATCTAACATGGTATCAGAGTCATCTTCCTACTCGCTATTCATGTTTTTGTTGAAGTGATTCAGAAGTAGGAGGGTTTCAAAAAAATTTAGTTCTGGTATTCTCTACCCAAAAAACCTCAGAATCCATATAAAACTTGTCCATTTTGGACAATGTGGCTCTGAGGCAAAAAAAAAAATAAATTTAGTGCCGTACGGGCATGAAAACTGAGAATTTTTTATTTAAAAAAACCATTTTTCAATGTTTTTGCATTATTTTTTTAACGCGGCTAGTGTATTTGGTTTGCCGCTGATGCCACACCACCAGCACTCCTCCACTTCCAGTTGCACCCTCCGTGGCCCCCTTCACTGCACCCAATAGCCCCGCCACTGGTATCGGCACTGCCCAACCTTAGCGGTCCCCACCACCTCACACTCTGCTCTGCCCCCACCACCTCTCAGCCTCGCTCCACTCCAACAGGTGCACCACCTAGCATCCTCCACCAATCACACCGCCCAATGGGCTTTTAGCCCCATGGGGCCCTTTTCCTCTCTGTGATGGTCACATGGGTGATCGGGAGCCTCTGGCTCCAGCCCCCTACACGCACCATGCACCTAGGGGCTCTATTTTTTTCCATCCCCAGGGGCTTAAAAATCTTTTTTGATGCCTTTTAAGGGTACTTGGGCCTTTTTTACTCTATCTGGAGCATACAGAGGTCTTTTTTGGACTTCTTTATATTGTCGGAAAGCTCTTTCCAAGTTCTTTCTGATTATAGAGGTTAGTATTTTTGGGTCTACTTTTTTGATAGTGTTTTTTTCTATCAAAGGTGATGTTTGTTTTTCACCTTTTGAGAGCCATATCTCACTCATCCGAACTCATTTTTGGGCTCACCAGATATCATTGGAAAGATAGTTCTATGAGTTTTTTATTGGCAGGGGTCTTTTATCTAGATTCTACTCCAGGTTCTCTCTCCTCTAAGTTTTGCACTTTCACACTCTGGCAGATTACTTGGGTTCTACAGGTCTTGGGATCTCTTCTTCTATTCTTCTGGCTCACTCTTCTTTCTAACTTTTTGAGCATTGTATGATTCTCTTCTGTAGCATTCCTTTTTCTATAAACGCACTGAGATAAAGTGCCTGCTTTTGCATATCTAGAATTTTCAACACCTTGTGTTTGTTTGTACTTGCACTTAGTTATAAAGTGCCATGGGGGGTTATGATGTTTTTCCTTTTGTGCTCATCCACCTTTGTCAAGTGAGTGTACCTTCCATGACATTAGCCCGTGCTGTGTGTCCAGAAGATCTATTCTTCTTCTTTGACACCACCCTTTATCCTGTGCTTGTACTTATATTGCACTGTTGGTGTTCCTGATTCTTTTTCCTACAGATGTTTTTGGCATTGCATTTTAGTGTTCCTATCACCCCTCTCCCTATTCAGCATTATGGGGGGGTTCACCTATTGGTTCTATTGCTTCCTTGGTTTAGTTGAGTGATCTACGTACTCAGTTCTTGTTCCTATGTACTAGGCGGATGCAGTGGCTAGGCACCTATGCATTTCAGTGAGATGGTTCATCTACTATATAGACACTCATTCATTCCTATTTTGGAGGTCACCTCTTTGATTGATCAGCTCTTCAGACTTTGTCTTCTCTACCTGGTCATGCACTATTTCAGTGGGGGTTCCAGCAGTTTCTTCTGACAGTGTTTGTAGCTTCTTGCTTCAGAGATGCTTCATGCTCTTTCTTGTTCCTTTCTCTGGGACATTCCCTAGATTGAAGTCTTTGTTTCCTTCATCTATTTTATTTCTTGTACTTGGGTACCTGATCAGGCCTTGTTGTTGGGACCCATTGCTCTTTCATGCATTTTTGTTTTCATGCATCTTTTAGTCCTTAGTTGTTTATCTTCTCCCTAAGTTACACTTAAGGGGGGGTGTTAGAGCAGTCATATTATAGCTAATAATTAATTTATTTAATTATTAGTCTATTATTATCTACACTTAAGTTAGACTTAGGCATCTTATTATTCTTTAGGGTTTTCTCCTTTAGGGTTTTGGTATCCTTTTATAAGGATTCCCTCTTTGTATTTTCAAGTAACTCAATGCATTGTTCATAATAGATATTGTTCTTTTGAATGTGCATATGATGTCTCTAGCTTTTTGGCCTCCATGATTTTCTTGCTTTATGTTCTTTGCTTCTTCCATGTGACAGGGTTATGCATGTAGGTGTTCTTGGGAGATTAGTATTTCACCTAATCTAACAAGTTCTGTTAGTAGGGTTAGCCTGATGATAGATTGATTCTCTAGGTGCTTAAATTCTTCTACCATTGACCCATCTACTTCTATCATTACATCTAATTTAGTGTAGATGTTTACATCTCTTATGATTTCATACTTGCAATCTATATATGCCCTAATGTCTTCTACATGCAACACGCTAATGGGGGTTTGTGAAAATGCTCCTTCTGGATCATTTTCACAAGACTTAAATGGATGTCTCTTAAACTTATACCTAGGTCTATCCACAAAATCAAAGATTACTGGTGCATCCATAAATTATTAAAGAGTATAAGTCTAAATACCTTTAACTTCCAAAAATCCAAAACTTTTCTTCACATAATCACACAATCTCTCTACTAGATAACTAAAATTCTTCACAACTCTGCTCTCCTTAGTCATTGATCAATGAATGGTGTAGAAACAATATCCTTCAAGCCTTTTTATCCTTCACAAGTTGAGTAATTTCATTAATCAAAAGTAGCTAAACTTTTCATGTTGTCCAATCAACACAAAACTCACAAACATGGATAATGGATCTCCAAGTACTGTAGTCTCAATGATAGACTCCATAGTATCTATACACACCATACTTAATATCACATGAACTTACTCCACATATATAGGGGATGGATATATTATGTTCTCTACATTCAATTCTCCCCCTAAGGCCATACGGCCTTCTAGGTTGATGTCTCAAAGAACTCATCAAGAGAAGACACATTATCATCTACTATTTCTCCCTAAACTGAAGCCTTATTGAAATATTTCACCTTCCATATCTTGTCATCCTCTAATTTATTGAAATGATTCTCAAACTCATTCATGTACTCATTAATAATTTACAACTATAACCAACATTATTTATTATAACCACATGAGGTGGTCCTCTTGGTTCACTTGATCTTCTTAGTCCTCTTCTATTGTCCTCTCCATTGTATCTACAAAAAATTTCTATGTGTCCAAGATTGTTGCATTTGTAACATGTAGGTGGTCTCCTTCTATCCTGATTTACTTGTAGCTTACAATACCTTGTAGTATACCCAAAGTTATTGTATTTTTGACATGTGATGTTGGCTGATGTGTCTTCTCTGACATAATCTTGTTTATACCTAGATCGATCTAGTTTTGTACAATCTACTTTCTTGTGTCCATAATCATAATAGTTATAACAGTAGCTAGTAAAGATTTTAGAGGTACCTTTAGTTCTACAATCTCTTTTCATGTGTCCAACTTTGTTGCATCCAAAGCATCTACCTCTGAAAGGTCTGATCTATTCTTTACATTCTTCACGAGTAGGTCTTTCTTTAGTCTTTAATTCCTTTGCTTCTTCATTGGTCTTAGAACATTTTGCTTCATTGAACCCAACTCCAGTCATATCTCCTTTAGGTTTTTGTCTCGCTCTTTTCTCATCAATTTTATCATTGCTCATGTGCAACTTCTCAATACGCAATTTGGATTGAGAGAGTTCTCCTTTTATGGGCTGATTGTACTTCTACAATTATTGACATTTATCTTTGTAATGATCAAGTTCAGTCTTCATTTGTCCTATCTGCTCATTTACATCTTTTAGTGACTCTTCAACTTTGTTTCTTGCATCTTTTTCATTTTTTCATTGTCTTAAAATGGAAGCACTTCCATGTTAAGACTATTTAGCCCTCCTTAGGAGGTGTTTTGGGCCATTAGCATGTTGCTCTCTAATTTTTGCCCCTTTTGCATCTTTTGTGCCTATTTAAGACTCTGATTGGGCCTCTCTGGGAACTATTTTCCCCACCTGACATATTTTCTAGGGGTTTTAATCCCCTAGGTTAGGGTCAACCTCGACCCTGACCCAGGTGCCCCTTTTTCATCAGAAAGTGTGCTGGATGTGGGGGGATACTTGAAAGTTCTTTTTATCCACTTTGGGGTAAGTTACTTTGGGCTTCGAAGTGATGACTCTTAAAAGACATTTAATATGGGTCCACTTCTATGGATATGAGTCTGATGGGAATTTATTTCTCATATGTCGACCTCTCTAGAAGTTGGTGCTTTAGACTAGTATATAAGGAAGCCTTCTCCTCTCATTTTAATAAGTATGAAAAAAAAGCAAAAGAAAAAAGAAAGAGGAAGGTGGAGAAAGAGAAAAAGAAAAGAGGAAGGAGGATCATTCTAGGCATAATCTATCATCTAATTTCAAGCTTCCAAGTGTTCAATCAAGGTTTTCAAGTCTTCTTCTAAATATTCATTCATTCTTCCTTCAAGGTGGATTCCAAGAATATAATCATGGAGGTTTTGATTTACATTTATGGTTTTTGATTTTGTGTCTAAGCTCTCATATTAACATACTTGTTTACATTTCAAATGCAATTGTATATCTATTGAATATGATTGCTTCATTGTTAGATCTTCTTCTACTACTTGTTAGCATTCTCCATTTTAATTATATTTCAAGGTTAATTCAAAAATTGGGGTTTGACCAAGGCCAACCCCTCATCCAAACAAACAAAACTATTTTTCTTGCAAAAATAGGTATGAAACAATGAATTACAAAGAAGATTTGGATACCCTTTTTAGAAAACTTTCGGGATCCATGAACAAACTTATCGTTAGAGCAGTGTAGGTCAAGGTCGACATAAAGGGGTCAACGTTGACCTGGCTCAGTAAAGAAAAAGATTTCTGGGGTTTCTCTATCTTTGTGTTTCCAAGCCAGATCCGGTTGCATAATTTGTAGAAACTTTATACAAACATAAAAATTTTTAAAAAAAAAAAACAATTTCCAAATCTGCTACATTTCAAGAATTTTTGTCAGAGCAGTGTAGGTCAAGGTTGACCTAGCTTATAAAAGAAAAAGTTTTTTGGGTTTTCTTTGTCTCTATGTTTCCACGCTAGATCTAGTTGCAAAATTTTTAGAAACTCAGTACAAACATCTAAAAATAGAAATTTCCCGATCTTCTACATTTCAAGGCCAAATCTAGTTGCAAAATTTAGAGAAACTCAGTACAGACATCAAAAAACAACAATTTTCAGATCTGCTACATTTCAAGGAAAGTGTTCTAATCTTTCTGATTTTTTGTTTAACTTTATAATTATGAAATTAAAAGCCCTTTCCCAATTTATCCATAACCAATTGATTCCTTTTTGCATTGATTGTCTCCTATCAGTTAATCAATTGGGATCTCCTTGTCTTGGATTAGGAGGTATATATATTTACATCTTACAATGTTGAATCTCTTTAATCATCAGAAGATTGATTTTCTCTTTTTCTTGCTCTAGCTTCTTCACTTGTTCTGATGTATCATTATATGAATCTTCTTTGATCTTGTCCATAAGGTCTTGTTTCTCACATCTTGAAGTTTCAAGTTGTTCCTTTAGTTTCTTGATGAGTCCTTCTACTCTTCTCAATTTGAATTTCAATAGGCCATTCTCAGCCTTCTCTTTGTCTAGATCTTCAAGTGTTTCCTCAAAGTTCTCTTACAAACTTTCTAAGTCCATTCTGATCTCCCTTAAGCTATTAGGATTTCTCTCCAAGGGCCAATAGCTCTGATACCAATTGTTAGGATTAGGTAATATTGAGAGGGGGTGGGGGGGGGGTGAATCAATATTACTACACTTTATTTTAAACTTAAACCAATTATAAATAAACTATAATAATGCTAAAATAAAAAGAACATATAAAAAAACACATAAATCATGACACCATGATTTTTTCTCAAGGAAACCCTGGCCAAGGGAAAACCCCAATGGGGATGGTACCCACAACTATGCACTAAAAATATTATATCCCTGTTAGGAGATCTAGCCCTATTAGGAGCTCATTATTACATAGTACATTTCCTTGTTAGAGAAATACAAAACCCTGTTAGGGGATACAAACACCTAGTTAAAGGTGGTGAGCATACAACTCTTTCAATAAAAAAATGTCTCAAAAGAGGTCTACAAAAATGAACAATACAAGAACTTCCTTTGGTTAGATAGTTCTAGTTGTAGCTCTATCAAACACTGATCTCACATATTCTCTCTTCTCACAGATTCAAATCCATCACATCATCATCAAAAAACATACATATCACTTTTAGAAAGAACTCTATACTTATACAAAATCTGTCATCCAGTCAGCTTCACAAATATCATACAAAACTTAATAATAAATTATGTAAATGATAAACATGGAGTCAACAATCTTATATTACCAAAGTGTTGGCAATATACTTCATCCATCTGACTTAGCATGTTACTAAATAGATGTGATTTTGAATCACCTCTATTTTTGTATGTGTGTGGGGAAAATGTAAGATTCACTCCTAAATCCAAATTCCCAAAGGAGAGATCCAATTTGATCAACCAAGAGGTTAATACACAATTAAATCAATCTATGAAGAATATGAAAGAAAGAATAAATCCTATACTTCCCTATAGTTGGATTAAGCTTGAAATCTGCAATAATTGAAGTGCAAATACTAACCTTGAATTAGGGAAGATCTGGAAAATGTTGAATTCTAGCTTTTGTATGAACTTTTTGAAGATTTTGTCACCTATTCTAAACTGTAAATGTCGAGGTGGACAAAACCCATAAATATTTTATCCAAATTCACATAGGTCAACTTTGACCTTTTAAAAGGTCAAAGACCACATTATTTATTTGAAGTCTGATTCCGATTCTATTCACAGATCCTAAAAGATTATCGAAAAGGGTATCCAAATCTACTCTCAGATCTGAGATTCCACACCTATACCTACAAGAAAAATGGTTTTTTTGTTTGTTTGGGGGGGTTTGCCTTGGTCAAACCCCAATTTGGAATCAACCTTAATATTGAAATTGAAATAGGAGAATGCTAGCAAGTAGTAGAAATGAATCTAACAATGAAGTTATGCCATTCAATAGATATGGTAATGTATTTGGAATGTAATCAAATATATTGATATGAAAGCTTGAACATAACATTATCAAACCTCCATGATTGTATACTTGAAATCCACCTTGAGGAAATAATGATATGGATCTTGAAGATGAACAAAGGATCTTTGAAGGAAGATCACACCACCATGGTGGCTAGATCTAGGGTTTGAATGATAGATCTTGAATGCTTGAGCCAAATCCCTTCAATAGCTTAAATGCTTAAATCCTTGATCTTCAATGGAGAACTTGGATGAAGAAGAAGACTTGATTTCTTGAATGATTGCTTTCTTGAAAAGCTTGAGAACTTGAGAGCTTGATTGCTTGAGATGAGATATGAAAACTTGATGTGAATGTGATATGAAAATGAGAGAGGAAGGCCTCCTTTTATAGTGATCTAGGGCACACTCCTCTAGATGGGCCACCTTAAAGAATTAAATCCCAATTAGGTCCTCACCTTTAGAAAATATACCTTGATTAAATGCCATTAAAGGATTTACCATTTCGGAGCCCGAAACAGCCGACCCAGAAGTGGGTAATAACTTTCGCAAAAGCCAAATTAGCAGGAAATGAAACTTTGAAATTCTGGGAAGAAGAGGTCAAGGTCTAGGTCAACCTTGACCTAGTCAAGATCGAGGTCAACCCTGACCTAGTCAGGGTCGAGGTTGACTTTGACCTTAGACCCTAACTTTTCCAGAATCTACAACAGGAGTTCTAGGGGTGCCAGAAACTTGGAAATTGATGTCAGATTAGGACCTAGTGTCTGGAATAGATAGAAAATCCTCTAAATGATATGATCAAGGACTAGGAGGTCTCATTTCTAAATCCTACCAAGAAAATGGAGCCATGGAAAGAGGAAAATTAGGAAATTCCTTAAGACCTTAACCCTAATTTCACCTAGAATGCAAAAATCAAGTGCAGAGAAGAAGTGGAAGACAAGGGAGAATGCAAAGATGTCAATCATGACCCTAAACCACATAGTCAGAGGGATAAATACTCTTAACATGGAAGTGCTTCCATTTTAAGATGATACATTAAGCCCCCACTTTAGCAAGAGTATGGATTCAACGCAAAATCTTGGTAAAGGAGAAGAGAGAAGAGATCCTAGTGGATTAAAAATCAGATAAAATAACACTTAGCTAAAGACACAAGCCCATAGACCAAGGATTCTAACTCAACATACATACATGAGAGTATACAAAAGAACAAGCATTAGTACTAAACAACCCAAATCAATTAGCATAAGAAACCTTGCTAAGAAATATTTCTCATACCAATATCATATTTGGAAAGCTATCATAAAATCATAAATGATTACATAAGAATGATAAGAGCAACACTATAGACAACATAGCTTCATGATCTAGTCCTACTAGCATGAAAGAAAAAAGAGAGAAAAGAGAAAGTGATTACCTCACCCAGGAAAATGCCCACCTTACCGTGAATCACCCTGGAGGGAGAGCCCAATAGGTTCACCCATAAACTGTGCTTGAAATTGTAATGCATCTTCTAATGGCTTCTGGAATACCCATAGATTCACCTTCTTGTATCACTATGAATATGAAATGTGTGTCTTCCCAAGATTTAGCAACTTATGTGTGTTACCTTTGAAAGATT
Source organism: Chamaecyparis obtusa (assembly GCA_027943335.1). NCBI lineage: Eukaryota > Viridiplantae > Streptophyta > Pinopsida > Cupressales > Cupressaceae > Chamaecyparis > Chamaecyparis obtusa. The sequence continues at coordinate 242,105 of BSBK01005666.1, forward strand.
TAGCATATAGGTGCGTGTCTTTTTAGGATTTAGCAACTTATGTGCATTACCTTCCAAGATTTAGCATATTTGAAATTGGAAATGCATGTCCCTTCAGGATTTAGCAACTTATGTACGTTACCTTATGAGATTTAGCATGCTGTAAAACAAAAGGTTATAACAAAAATACATAATATAGAACAAGGGAGGCCGTATATATGGCCCCCTCTTTAATATGGAAAAAAACATACTATTTTGTCATGTTAAGGAGAAAAAGAACAAGGATAAAGCCTTCTTCAGCATCAAGACAATATCCATAGACAACACCCAATCCAAGCCAAGAAGGTCATAGCTCCTATGAGGCCATGGAAGAGACAAATGTAAAAGATATCATGCAAGAAATGAAAAGAAAGTAACCCTTAATGAGGGATAGCACACAATTCATTTTCCAATGTGAGAGATGTATCAACCATGGAAATCCAATGTCAAACAACAAATAAGGTTTGTATAAAGGACATAGGTCCTCAAATGCAAACCATAATTTTCATGTATGATTGGATATCACATAGTAGAAAAATACTGCTTAGCCAAGGAAAGAGGTGAATCCCTAGAAAAGAAGAGAATACTAGATGAAATAACAATGCATAGATGTGAATAAGATAGAAAATCATACCAAACCCCCAAGGCTAAAGTACTTCTACCAAACTCACAACCCATATTTGTGACTCCATGTGTGAATGTTTGAAGATAGAAAAGAAGGATAAGGCATCTTTGCCCCCCAAGTGTAGGAACAAAGATGGAAGAGGATACCTAATTCACAAAGCAAGGAGATATCCTATTTACAACAATGTATAGTATATCCTTAGCGAGAGATATTAACCCCTACATCCAAGAGTATAAATAATCATGAAAAGGATATGTCACTTATGGAAAAGGATTCTCAATGAAAAATATCTTATCGCCAAGACCTCCATCAAAGAAGAGTGCATTTAGATAAGATATCATCTTTCAATTGGTGGGAACAAAGATTCAATCATCAGGCCTCCTATGAAGAAGAGCAAGAGGAATCTTAGGAATGAGGGAAACAACTCTAACACTAAAGCAAGGGTGAGATTTTATAAAGAACATAATTTGCAACATAGAGAAGAAGTGACAACCTAGGACAACAACTTCTCATGTAAGAAGGTTATCCATAGTCAAAATATCTATCAATATGATGAAATAATATTGCAATATAAACAAATACCACTAAGCTAAGAAAAGAAGTTCCCCTAGAAAAAAAGAAAGAAGAAAGAACCTTGCCCCCGCAAGGGATATTTTTGCAAAACACATGTCCTAGAAAATATTTCCTAAGAAGAAAATATAATTCCTAGGAATGGATAAAAACATCATGGAAGACTATGGAAGAAGGAAACATAAAGAATACCAATTAAATCTTAATAAAAAGACCTAATGAATCCTAAGACACTGGATAAAGTGATGCCTCTTGCCCCCTAGTTATGAGACAAGAGGATAGGAACATTTACTCCAGCTCTAATGGAGGGGAATCCCCTATATCAAAATTATGAAGAATTTATAAGATGATGTGAGAAAAAGGTATAATACCACATGCAGCCCTATCCCTAACATATAATTTGAAGTTGTTACAATCAGTAAGCAAATGAGTATTATGATAGTGGAAAGGACATTTAAATTTATACAAAGCGTCAATAGGTATAGTTCTAAATCTTTCCTTCTTAGAATTCATTAGCTCTACATATATTGTCTTAGCAATGTCTTGACGAGCATTAGGATTATCCATTAGAGGTGTAGAGAGATGAACGTTAAAGGGAGGATGAAGATCCACACCACTTAACTTGACTTGAGATTTAGAAGTTCCGACACCACTCCTATCCGGTTTAGGAGGTATATTAATGGGAAATTTAATATCATGTTCATTAACTCCTAACCCTAAACCTTTATAACCTTGTTTATTCACCAGATTATATCCAGTAGTGTACATATCATGAAAAGCTTCCACAAGAGGTGATTGTTTATCATGTTCATGAGTAAAGGTTGTATAAGGTGGCATAATAGGTTTGGAAGAAGTTTGTTTATCTTGTCCTTGAATATCATCCTAAACAAGAGGAGGAGGTAAATCAAAGAAATCTTGCACATCTACATCCTACACTATAGCTTGAATCCTATCATTAGTATGGGAAGAGCGAGGATTAATAGAAGGAGAATCAAGTATCGTAATAGGAAGATTAGGATGAAGATTAGGAAGATTAGGAGATGGATTATTATTAGGAAGATTAGGAGATGGTTTTTCATCTACCAAGTTCTTCACATAATCTAAAAGATGAATAAGACTACCACACAAATCCCTAAGAAAAGTTTTAAATGTAGGTAGACTAGTATCAGTCAACTTCACAAAAGCATAAGCAAGAGCAAAGTGAAGGGTCATCAATGTTATGAAATGAATAATGCCCTCATAAACATCATATGCATTATAAATAGATGCTAGAAGAAGAGTAATAACAAACATGATTATGCACCAAAACATCTTAACAATCTTCATGATAAAAATGCAAGAAATATGTTTTTGTATTTTATACAATATATAGAATTTTTTTTTTAATTTTTGAAATATAGATGCAGGAGAAAAATGTAAATCTAACACCAAAAAGAAATAGAGTAAGCTAGTTGGGTTCACCAAAATGAATAGAAGTGATTTGGAATCACCTCTATTTTTGTATGTGTGTGGGGAAAATGTAAGATTCACTCCTAAATCCAAATTCCCAAAGGAGAGATCCAATTTGATCAACCAAGAGGTTAATACACAATCAAATCAATCTATGAAGAATATGAAAGAAAGAATAAATCCTATACTTCCCTATAGTTGGATTAAGCTTGAAATCTGAAATAATTGAAGTACAAATACTAACCTTGAATTAGGGCAGATCTAGAAAATGTTGAATTCTAGCTTCTATATGAACTTGCTGAAGATTTCATCACTTATTTTGGATTGGAAATGTCAAGGTAGATAAAACCCAGAAATCTTTTCTCCAAATCACATAGGTCGACTTTGACATTTTAAAAGGTCAAAGACCACATTATTTATTTGAAGTATGATTTTGATTCTATTCGCAGATCCTGAAAGATTGTCAAAAAGGGTATCCAAATCTATTCTCAGATCTGAGATTCCACACCTGTACCTACAAAAAAAATGGTTTTGTTGTTTGTTTGGGGGGGTTTGCCTTGGTCAAACCCCAGTTTGGAATCAACCTTAATATTGAAATTGAAATAGGAGAATGCTAGCAAGTAGTAGAAATGAATCTACTAATGAAGCTATGCAATTCAATAGATATGCTAATGTATTTGGAATGTAATCAAATATATTGATATGAAAGCTTGAACATAACATTATCAAACCTCCACGATTGTATGCTTGAAATCCACCTTGAGGAAACAATGATATGGATCTTGAAGATGAACAAAGGATCTTTGAAGGAAGATCACACCACCATGGTGGCTAGATCTAGGGTTTGAATGATAGATCTTGAATACTTGAGCCAAATCCCTTCAATAGCTTGAATGTTTACATCCTTGATCTTCAATGGAGAACTTGGATGAAGAAGAAGACTTGATTGCTTGAATGAATTCTTTCTTGAACACCTTGAGAACTTGAGAGCTTGATTGCTTGAGATGAGATATGAAAACTTGATGTGAATGTGATATGAAAATGAGAGAGGAAGGCCTCCTTTTATAGTGATCTAGGGCACACTCCTCTAGATGGGCCACCTTGAAGAATTAAATCCCAATTAGGTCCTCACCTTTAGAAAATATACCTTGATTAAATACCATTAAAGGATTTACCATTTCGGCACCTGAAACAGCCGACCTGGAAGCGGGAAATAACTTTCCTGAAAGCCAAATTAGCAGGAAATGAAACTTTGAAATTCTGGCAAGAAGAGGTCAAGGTCGAGGTCGACCCTGACCTAGTCAGGGTCAAGCTCAACCCTGACCTAGTTAGGGTCAAGGTCAACTTTGACCTCAGACCCTAACTTTTCCAGAATTTGTAACAGGAGTTCCAGGGGTGCCAAAAACTTGGAAATTGATGTCAGATCAGGACCCAGTGTTTGGAATAGATAGAAATCCTCTGAATGATATGATGAAGGACTAGGTGGTCTAATTTCTAAATCCTACCTAGAAAATGGAGCCATGGAAAGAGGAAAATTAGGAAAGTCCTTAAGACCTTAACCCTAATTTCACCTAGAATGCAGAAATCAAGTGTAGAGAAGAAGTGGAAGACAAGGGAGAATGCAAAGATGTCAATCATGACCCTAAACCACTTACTCAGAGGGATAAATGCTCTTAACATGGAATTGCTTCCATTTCAAGATGATACAGTTACCATATCCACTAACCTTTCCTTAATCTTCACAACTGCTTGTGTGCCCTATTACACCAATTCTTTGTCTTCGCATAGCTTCAGATCACTCTATCTTACTGATATAATAACCAAAATACATGTGATCTTAATTAAAGTATATAAATATCTCAAAATACCTTCTAATAACTTCACAAGCCATAATACATCATAAACTATCATCACTAACCAAAACTTTACCACAATATACTATTATCCTGATTATGTACTTCATCATTTTCATGACTGTGACTCTAGTACCAAAACTCTCTACATGCAATCACTCCAACCTAAGTGTTTCCATAAATGAAAACCCTTAAGTGATCCCTAGTGACCCAAAAAATCACTTGTCAACACCTTGTAGTGATACCATGTAGGCCACTTGGTTAGAGAGCCTTGGGTGTGGCCAAACCAAGGTGAACCCGTAGGTAAACTTTAGGTGGGTTTCTGAGGGTCAAATGGACTCTTGGGGTTGATTTTAGGCTTATTTTATCAAGCCCACTTGATATAAGTATGGGTAAGGGTCATATTCAACCATAGGACTTGTCATAGTTGACTTGGGACTCCTTCCAAAAGCTGGGTTTACAAGATGGACGAAAATCAACTTTTTAAAATTTGGTCTTAGGTAGACAACCTTCCATTTTGTGTGTAAGAAAATTATTCCCTTTTTCAAGTCACCTTTTATAATTTAGAATTTTAGAAACCTTTTAATATGTTGGGAAGATCAAATTATAGAAACTCATATCTTCTTCCAAGAGAGTTGGAAAGTGTGTGAGAAGCTTTTTAGAAGATCTTTGGAGAAGATTTGAGTCATTTACCCACTCTCCAATTTTTGGAGACAACTAGAGTTTTAGTGAAGGATTTGGATAAGGAAGAAGGAAGAAGGAAGAAGGATGAAAGGATTTGGGGAGCTCTTCTTCAACTTCTCACTTTACCATTACTTGTAGTAGAGATTGGTTCTATATCTCCATGTAGTGAAATGTATGCATTTTATGTGTTGAAGAAACTAAGTTCTTACGTAGCATTTTGTTTTAATTTATGTGTTGGAATGGAGCTCTTGAATGTTTTTTGTTGTTCTATCTTTGAATATTATTTTTTGTATAATTTGTGGGAGTGCAAGTCCAAACTCACCCTTGGGAGGAAAGAGTAGCCTTGGGGTGAAGTGAATTTTAGCACAACCCATTGAGTGTATAGTCTCTCTTCTCAGAAGAGAAGGATAAATATGGGTTGAGAAATTTGTAAAATGAAATTTATGTGTAGGCCTTTTGAAAGAATTTGTCATTATGTATTTGTAGCTTTCCCCTATTGGGTACTTTGTCCACCTTCACCCCTCTTTTTAAGTCACATAATGAATTTTTTCAAGCCTTGGGTGGGGAGTTTCTATTGCATTGCTTGTATAAACTTTATTTAAGTATGAGCTTGTGTTACACTATGATTGTAGCCTAGTTGGCATCTATTTCTCCTAGCTTGAGGATAACCTTGTAAAGACCTAAGTTGGGAGGTGAGCCTCCATGATCAAGTTGTATATTTACTGTAGGATTTTATATGACATTAAATATGGAAAAGAAAAAAATGAGGAATAGGAGAAATGAAGCAAGTGTTAAGTTACCATTGTTTTTGATTTATCTACAAATGTAAAAGTTAAAGACTTATGTATTTTTCATCTATTTGAATGGGTTGTAAAATAAAAGTTTGATTTATATTGTTGTTCAACGGTTGAATAGATGGATTTAGAAAAGAAAAGTTGTATACATATTTTATTTTATGCATACCTTTGTTGCATCATGTATTGAAAAAGAAAGTCTAGTATTTTGCATCATATATACCTTTGTTATATTCTATTTTTAAATGTAGATTTAGAAAGGGTAAAGAAAAGAAGAAAAAAGGTTATTTAAGTATGCCCTACTTCTTAGTTGTTAATGTCTTTCTTAAAGAGAAAAGTAAATGTAGAAAGATATAAAAATATATTTGTTTTTTCATGTAAAAGAAATTTAAAATCTATTTATGAATATGGAGCATATAGAAAAATGCAAGTCCTATATTAGTTCTTGTTAGTAAATAAAGTCATTATATCAAATAAAGTGTATGCCACTGAATATATAGATATATTTATATATACCAATGTAAAGATATATGTATAAATATATATAGTCTTATTTTCATAAATTTGTAGTTATTAGAATAGAAAAATAAAATAATTGCATTGTATTATAAGGATATCACTAGTATGCTATAGTCATTAAATAAATTGGTATTAAAGCTATATATATATATATATATTTATATATATATATCTATGTATGTATGTATGTATGTATGTATGTATGCATGTATGTCTATATATATATATATATATCTCTCTCTCTATATATATATATAGATATGTATGTATCTATATTTATATATATGTGTGTGTATATATATGTGTGTGTGTGTGTGTGTGTGTGTGTGTGTATATATGTATATATATATATGTATATATATATATATATATATATATATATATATATATATATATATATATATATATATATATATATATATATATATATATATATATATATATATATATATATATATATATATATATATATATATATATATATATATATATATATATATATAATTTTTATTTTAAAAACATATAGACACACACACACACACACACACACATCTATGTACATGTCTTCATATAAACATTTATAAAAAACACACAAATATACATTTATTTATATACAAACATACATAGACCTATAATTTATGTTTTTAAAATAAAAATTCTCTCTCTCTCTCTCTCTCTCTATATATATATATATATATATATATATATATATATTGTTGGATTAATTATGAAAAGTTATGTACTTAGAGGGGAGGGGTGAATCAACACTCCAAAAAATTTTATCAACTTATTGTGAACATTTACCAAATTATAAACTTTGCATACATCACCATAAAACATAGAAATTAAAACATAATTAAAAACTTATAGCACCATAAGTTTTGGTCTCACCGAAACCCTTGGTTAGAGGGGAAAACTATGGTGGAGATGGTACCCACAATCCTTCACTACTGCAGTAACACTTTTTCTCAGTTAGAGATACAAAATTTAGCTAATTATGATAGCTTACCCTGTTAAGAGTATTTACCTTTCTATAAGTACAAAGACTTATTTAGTATACCTTGCTAAAATATTTTACAACTCTACTCTACGAGATGTACCCTATTAAAGGATTTACAAATTAAGACCTATTACGACCTACAGAATTAAGAGATTTTACAATTCTAATTACACTATAAAATAGTACTAAAAATGTATGTAATGATGCATCAACAAATGCTTCGTAGACTCAATATGCTCAATAGATCATATTACCTCATTCTGCATATCAATCACCCTTCAAATTTTGTACTAGGTAGCCTTAACTTTGATTCACATTTACAATTCTTCTCTTCTGATTCTGTTACTTGGTAGCTTCTCTTCTCTTCATCACCTTCACATTCTTCTCTACCTGATCATTACCTTTTCTCTTTAATTTCTCTTCTCTTCTCTCTCTTTTCTCCCCATATACTGACCCTTTTATACTCGATATAGAAGTGATGTAAATGTTCTAGATTCTTCTCCTTAAATGGTACTAGCATTGGTTACATCTCCAATTTACATATTCCACTTAATTTCCATTGGTGGATATTACCTTTTAATCATGCAAAATCATTTTTGTATATCTTGAATAACTTACCAAATAATCTTCTTGGAATTTGTAAAATATTTTATGCTTGGTGTCCAAATTCAATGTATCTATTTAAATATTTTATGTTAGCCTTTTTTACTTGGTAACATATTTTATTCTTCCTCGATAACATGTATACTTAGATCAGTAACTAAATTTCTCTTTGACTTGATAATTGTTCAGTGTCTACCTTTCTTTTCTCGGTGCTTGTTTCTTATTTCCCTTTACCGAAACTATCTTTTCCTTTATCGACTAACTTATTTTCTTTACTGATTGAGTCCTATGACTCCTTCATTCACCGGTTGACTTTGAAAATCAATATGACTTTCACAAAACTAATGAAAGTAGAATAACTCTTTAGGAGTATTAATATCCCCCTTTGGCATTAGTTTGGTATCGTTGTTAAAAAATTCAAAGTCATCAAGATTTTGTGTCCTTAATAAAAAATTGACCATGTTTAAACTCTCAGTATAACTCCATAAGTCCTTATAATCCTCCATGACTCCTCCTGCAACAATACTTCTTATGTACATAACTCCTTATAGCTGATATCTTTTCTTGGCATCTACCAAGGATGGCTCCCATGATTCCTTCAGTGTTTGCAACACCACAATTTTCTAACCAATTTTAGTCATTAATCCAATCATGATATCCATAGCATTGATGTCAAGGTTATTCACTAATCTATTGGAAATATAGATGCAGTAACTAAGAGGGGGGGGGTGAATCAGTTAACCACAAAAATATTACCACTGATCCCTTAGATATCTTAATAAATTATTTACTATTGCCACTCAGTAAACATACAGAGAAATACTAAAACTCGATCTTTGAAGTGTGTAATAACTAAATTGTTCTTAAGCATTCATCATTGATTAACATACATGAATAAAGAAAATAACATGAACACAAGAGACACCAGATTTACTGTGGAAACCCAATATGGGAAAAACCACCAATGTAACTAGTTACTATTTTTCACTCTTCTGAAGTGATGCCCGGTTAGAAGCCAAACCAGTAAAAGGTTACAAAACACACTGTTAGGTGTGACCTTGTTAGAGGATTTCATCACCATACTAGGAGTGGCCTTGTAAGAGGTCTTGAAACAATTCAATAGAACTGTCACCTTGTTAGAGGATTTACAAAATGGTTGTTAAACCAACTCGATTAAGAGATTTTGATATCACTACTACAATTGTAAGAGAGTAATAATGAAATGACCTACAACTAAATTGCTGATTATAGATCTTTGTTCTGCTTCACTAGATCCTTACTGATCAAATAAATCTTTGCTGCTCCTCAAGGATATCTAACCATCCTTCAAAATTCACACATACATTTCTTCAAAATGATTTCTCCATGCTGTATGTCTTATTCACCACTTGACCTTCTATATATATATATATACCATTCTAATTAACATTTAGATTGTCAAGTCGGCACTAATAATTATTACAACAGTCAGTTGGGATAAACAAACTATAATAACAAAATCCTTTGAAGGGCCGACCTTACTTGGTAAACATTAATCCTGAAAATATTTCCTTCGGTGATCGAGTGAACTCGATAACCATAGTGAATTCTGCAACATCCTTCGGAGACCGAGTGAGCTCGATAACCACTAATTTTCCTTTGATAACTGAGGAGGCTTGGTTAACACTATTTTCTATCATGTTTCCTTTTGACACCTGAGAGATCTTGCTAGACACTAAAAATCGCCTAGCTGACTGACTAAGCTCGGTAGACACTGAGAACCGCCTAGCTGACCAACTGAGCTTAGTAGACACTGAGAATGATAATTGATATGACATTTGTGTGATATCAAAGACAACACATAGCTAATCCAACAATGTCCTTTAGACAATTGTATCCAACAATCTCCCTCTTTGGCATTGATGGAAACACATGTCATAGCACAATGAAATTTCACAAAGAAACCTAGAGTAAGAAACATATCCTTAGCTTCATTCTGATTCCCATCATCTTCAAACTTCTTTTTGACTGAGAACTCTCCCTCTTAACTTTTCAAATTATTCTCCTTATAAATTTCTTGAAATGACAGCAAACTCTCCCTCTTTGACAACACATGCCAAAGACAACTTACACAGTTTCGGTGAATATCAATGTACCTTATGTACTAATTCATATGCAATGATTCCCTAACTATGCTACATCAACTGATTGATCTTCAACATGTTCCAATTGATGCATCACTAAAACTTTATTTAGTGAACCTCAAATAGGGGAGTGACCCCTAACTTGCCTCTTAGATACAAGAATGCATCCTTAGGTAGTGGCTTGGTGAAGATATTTGCAATTTGTTCTTTTGTATGAATATATTCCAATTTGATTTCCTTGTCCTGCACCAATTCTCTGACAAAGTGATATTTTATAGCAATGTGCTTGGTTTTGGAATGCATTACTAGATTCTTTGAAATATTTATTGCACTTGTATTGTCACAAAACATAACAACTGATTCTTTGATCTCAACCTTCATGCGTTCCAAAAACTATTTAAACCATACAATATTAGAGCAGTTTACTGCTGCAGCAACATATTCTGCTTCTGCTATGGATTGGGATGTGTAGTTTTGGTTTTTACTAGTCCAAGATACTAACCTCTTGCCAAGAAAGAATGCTCCACCACTTGTACTCTTTCTGTCATCAATGTTTCTTGCCCAATCAGCATCAGTAAACACTTTTAAATCTAGATTGCCTCCAAATTTATACCACAAGCCATAATCTTTAGTTCCCCTTAAATACCTCAAGATTATTTTGATTTCCATCATGTGATTTTCTCTGGGTTTAGCTGAGAATCTTGCCACTATACCAACTACTAAGGCAATATCAGGCCTTGTGTGCACTACATACTATAATTTTCCAATCATTGATCTGTATAAGGTCTGATCTACTTCTTTTGAATCATCAGCTTTGGTAAGCTTCAATCCTGTACACATGGGTGTACCAACTAGTTTTGAATCTTCCATACCAAATTTCTTTAGTATTTCTCTGATATATTTAGACTGAGTAATGTAGATACCATTTTTGTTCTGCTAAATCTGAAGTCCAACAAAAAATTTTATCAGACCAAACATAGACATTTCAAATTATTTGTTCATATGCTCTAAAAATTCTTTGCATGGATCATCATTTCCTGTAAACACAGTATCATCCACAAATATTTCTACCAAAACAATTTTGTTAGCTGATCCTTCTTTGATGTATAAATTACTGTTGTCATTAGCTCTTTTGAAATCAATCTGAGTAAGATAGTTATGTAATCTTTCATACCATGCTCTAGGAGCTTGTTTCAGACCATACAATGCTTTGTGTAATTTGTAGACCATATCCATTTTGTCTAGATCAATAAAACCTTCAGGTTGCTCAATGTAGACTTCTTCCTCAAGAATACCATTGAGAAATGTAGATTTTATATCCATCTGATATACCTTAAATCCTTTATGTGCTGCATATGCAAGTAAAGTCCTCACACCTTCTAATCTTGCAACAAGAGAAAAAGTCTCTCCATAATCTATTCCTTCTTCTTGAGAATATCCATTACATACCAATCTTGCTTTGTTTCTTGATACTTGACCATCTTCATTCAACTTATTTCTGAATACCCATTTTGTCCCAATTACATTTTTATCTTTAGGCCTAGGTACAAGAGTCCATGTCTTATTTTTCTCTATTTTCTCTATTTCTTCATTCATATCCTCAATCCAACTTTCATTTTCCAATGCATCTTTGATATTTTTAGGTTCAAAATTAGCAAATAAACATGTACCTTTTAGTTTACTTCTTGTCATAGTACCATTTGATTTGTTTCCAATAATCTGATCTGGTGTATGATGCTTCTTGATGTACTTGGCCAATACAGGTTCCTTGCTTCCTGAATGAGTTACATTATGATCTTCTTCATCTTCAGGTTCAAATTGCTCAGGCTCGGTAGATACTTGCTTGGTAGCTTCAGATTGAGACTCAGTACTTTGTGACTCAGTCTGAACTTCTTCTTGTGACTTGGTTACTATACTAGGCTCGGTAGATGTAGTTTCCTTATTGACAGATGTGTCTGGCAATGTATCAGGTTCGATGTAAACAAATCTTCTGTAATCCTCTGGTTCCTTTTTGCTTTCTTCTTCAGTCTTTTCTGCAAACTCATCAATTCTCACATGTGCACTTTTTATGATTTTGTGAGTAGACAAATTTAGACATCTATATGCCTTACTATTGCAAGAATATCCCAAAAATATTCCTTCATCACTTTTTACATCAAATTTTCCTTTTCTAGATTCTTTTAAGATGTAACATTTACTACCAAATACTTTTAGGTAACTTACATTTGGTTTGTAGCCATACCATAGCTCATAAGGAGTCTTGAATGTCTTTTCTCAGCTGTACTCAGTTCAAGGTATGAACTGCAGTGCTGATAGCTTCCTTCCAGTATTTCATAGAAATGTTCTTTTCAATAATTAGAGTCCTTGCATAGTCCATGATAGATTTGTTCCTTCTTTCAGCTATTCCATTTTGCTCAGGAGTTCTCGGGGCTGATACCTATCTTTTGATTCCTCTTTCAATGCATAAATTATTGAATTCATGGGAGATGAATTCACCATCTCTGTTTGATCTCAAGCATTTTATTCTTTTTCCTATTTCCTTTTCTACTCTTGCTAAATACCATTTGAACTTCTCAAATGCTTTAGAATTTTCTCTTAAATACATAACAATCATCATTCTAGAGTAATCATCAACAAAGAGAATAAAGAATTTTTCTCCAGTATAGCTCTCAATTCCAATAGGTCCACATAAATTAGTATGCACAATTTCCAAAATATCTTCAGACTGATAGTTTTTAATTTTAAAACTAGACTTTCCCATTTTACCAATTTGACAATTCTTGCATAGACCAACATCAGGTTTCTTCAAAGTAGGAATACCTCTTACTTTCTTGAATTTGTTTATTTTCATCATGTTATCAAAATTTACATGACATAACATTTTGTGCCATAACCAACTCTCTTCAATTTGAGCAATAAAACATGATTATTCACCAAGATCAAGATAAAATAGGTTACCTTTGGTTTGTTTGCCTGATTCTATCAGTTTTCCTTTGTCATCCAGTAGTCTTGCTTTGCCATTCATGAATTCAACTTTGAATCCAATGTTAATTAGCTGTGCTACACTTAGAAAATTATGCTTTAGTCCTTCAACCCAATATGCATTATCACATATAAGTTCTTTGGTTAATGAAATTTGTCCCTTTCCTTTTATACAACAAGGTTCATTGTTTCCAAACCTTACATTACCACCATCAAAGTTTTCAAAGTGTTCAAACTTAGTCCTATCACTAGTCATATGATGTGAACATCCACTGTCTATAATCCATGTATCATTCTTGCTTATATGAGAGATAAGTGCCATCTCATCTTCACCATTATCAGATTCGTCTTTTACAGCAATGAAAACAATTTCTTCTTCACTATCATCTGAATCTTTAGCTAGAAAACATGTTTTCTTACCTTTATCCTTGAATGATTTAAAATTCTTCTTGCCATTGTACTTGTAACCTTTCTTCTCATCTTTTCTTTTCTTGTTTGGGCACCTAGTTGCAATATGACCAATTTCTTCACATGAAAAACATATTAAGGGAGTTTTACCTTTGTATTTTCCTCTACCTCTTGAATATTTCTTTGCAAGTAATGCTTCAATAACTTCAAGATCACTATTAGAACTTTCCTCTGATTCTTCTTCACTTTCTCATTGGATTTTCTTCCCTTTCTTGAGTGAAAGTTTGGCCTCAAAAGATGATTCAATATTTTTAGAAGTTGGAACATATTTGTCATAGTTATCCAGTTCAAAGGCTGTCAATCTTCCAACTAAGGCATCCAAAGTTATATTGTGATTTTCTTCACATCTTCTTTCTTGAATAGCAGAAACTCTTATTGCATAAATAGAAAGTAATGTTCTAAGAACCTTACTTATAACAGTTTCATCATCAATTTTTGCTCCAGAAGCTCTGATTGCACTAACACTTGTCTTGATCCTTTCAACATATTTTGCAATGTTTTCTTCTTCTCTCATTTTCATCTAATCAAACTGTCCTCTTAGGCTTTCTACTTTGGCTCTCTTCACATTGTCATCACTGCCATAGATTTTCTTCAGCTTCTTCCACATTTCATGAGCAGTTGTGCAGTCTTTGATTTCATCAAAATCTTCATAGCTAAGAGCTGATGCAATGTCTATCATCATAGTGTTATGGTTCTTCTTCTCTACAATGTCTTCAACATTTAATGTGCCACTAGGAATTGTATATTCTTGATCAATATATTTTTATCCTGAATCACCAATGGAAGCCAGATGAAGTCTCATGAGACCTTGCCATGCTGAAAAGTTATTTCTATTAAGCCTTGGAATTTCTCTTTTGTAAGACATCCTGATCTTTAGCTTAGGTCCTTAAAATCTTTCCTGCAAGCACCAAAAGCTCTAATACCAATTGTTGGAAATATAGATGCAGTAACTAAGAGAGGGGGGGGGGGGGTGAATCAGTTAACCACAAAAATATTACCACTAATCCCTTAGATATCTTAATAAATTATTTACTGTTTCCACTCGGTAAACATACAGAGAAATGCTGAAACTCAATCTTTGAAGTGTGTAATAATTAAACTGTTCTTAAGCATTCATCACTGATTAACATACATGAATAAAGAAAATAACATGAACACAAGAGACACTAGATTTACCATGGAAACCCAATATGGGAAAAACCACCAATGTAGCTATTTACTATTTTTCACTCTTCTGAAGTGATGCCCGGTTAGAAGCCAACCAGGTAAAAGGTTACAAAACACATTGTTAGGTGTGACCTTGTTAGAGGATTTAATCACCCTGCTAGGAGTGGCCTTGTAAGAGGTCTTGAAACAATTCAATAGAACTGTCACCTTGTTAGAGGATTTACAAAATGGTTGTTAAACCAACTCGGTTAAGAGATTTTGATATCACTGCTACAATTGTAAGAGAGTAATAATGAAATGACCTGCAACTAAATTACTGATTATAGATCTCTGTTCTGCTTCACTAGATCCTTACTGATCAAATAAATCTTTGCTGCTCCTCAAGGATATCTAACCATCCTTCAAAATTTGCACATACCTTTCTTCAAAATGATTTCTGAATATTGTATGTCTTATTCACCACTTGACCTTCTATATATATATACCATTCTAATTAACATTTAGATTTTCAAGTTGGTACTAATAATTATTACAACAGTCAGCTGGGATAAAAAAACTATAATAACAAAATCCTTTGAAGGGCCAACCTTGCTCGGTAAACATTAATCCTAAAAAGATTTCCTTCGGTGACCAAGTGAACTCAGTAACCATAGCGAATTCTACAACATCCTTCAGAGACTGAGTGAGCTCGGTAACCACTAATTTTCCTTTGATAACTGAGGAGGCTCGGTTAACACTATTTTCTATCATGTTTCCTTTTGACACCCAAGAGATCTTGGTAGACACTAAAAATCACCTAGCTGACCGACTGAGCTTAGTAGGCACTGAGAACTGCCTAGCTGACCGACTGAGCTCGGTAGACACTAAGAATGATAATTGATATGACATTTGTGTGACATCAAAGACAACACATAGCTAATCCAACAATGTCCTTCAAACAATTGTATCCAACATAATCCTCTTGCCTTGTGAATATACTTTTGTAGTAATTCAATTTGGGGTATCAAAATTGCTTTCAGCTCTAAAAGTTCCATTTTGATCTTATTCTCTTCTTTTCTTAGCTCATGTTGCACTCCCATTAAGTGTTTCAACCTTTGATAGTAGACTTGAAATGTTCTAGGCTTGATTGTGACCTTTATCAGCTCCTCAGTCAACTCTTTTTCAATAGATTCATCTTTCTTCTTTGTAGTACCCCTCCATAGTTTGTTTTCCTACTATCTTTGCCAAACTCTTTTAGGCCACTTGTATATGTTCTTTGATATTTCAATTTTATTGTGATTTTAGATGTATGACACTTCATGGTGAATCTTTAATAAATGGATGTTTATGATGATTATATTGAATTAGTTATATGTTGTTAATTATGATGATGTTATACTTGTTTCAAACTGATATTTATAATGATGGTTATACTTACCCCATACTTGTATGTGTCTGGTGTTCATGTATTCTTTTATATTTCTTCTTGATGTGCTTGATGTGGTTGAGGAATGGAGTCATAGTTACTTTCTTATGAGATCCACATGATCAACTGATCCCTACCATTATTTTTTATATCTCTATACATATATGCACATGCTTGTCTCTTATGCAAGTTTTCAAGTATCGGGCATCGACTTCCCTGAAATGTCAGGATGAGCATGCCCTATCACTAGTCTCAATGGTAAAAGAGGGGAGCTAATATTCAGTTCCAAATCCTAACCTAAGCCATAATATTGTCCTAAAATAGTGGACAAGATTCTGTGTTTCCTACCCTTCTAAACTCATACAATTAATGTGAGTTTGTACTATCCCTATTCTTGAGTATGAATGTGGGTCCTTAGGTCTTTTTTATTCTTTTAATTTGTGGTGATTGATGTGATTTCTATATTTAGAGAATTCTATTTTTAGCTGTGGGATATTATTTAATTTGGAAATTAAATAAATGTAATTATTTAGTTTAATTGTTATTTAAAAAGTTTATTGTATAGGTAAAGTATTTAATTAATAGAAATTAATTAAATACATGCACCTTAGAATTATGTAATTGTAAATGTACTTTTTTTTCAATTAAATTGCATTAGTTAATTTAAGGGTTAATTTAGCATGTGGTAATCATGTTAGAGTAAATGTTTTATTTTTTTGAATTATTTGAATGCATTAAGTTGCACATTCATAATTGAATGAAATTAAATTAATGATATTAGTTAAAGTTTGGTTATGTTCTTTCAACAAAAGGCAAAGTGAAGAAGAGACTCTAGTTCAACTAAAATTGAACTAAAAATTAGAGTTTATTTTTATGCAAAGCTCTCTTGGACTCAAGTTTGAATTCTCGCATGTGGAAGGTTATTCCTTTATGTCTTGAAGGTTTAGCCATTATTCGATGACATAGATTTGAGAGAGATTTTTTAAAAAGGTTGGATTTTTTTGAGCAATTGGTTGGTAGCTTGCACTAGTAAATTTTAGCTTGTTTTTCGACAAGGTTTAGTCGATTATTAGATGCCCTTTGGTTGGCTAATCGACCATAATGGTCGTCAAAGTTTTTTAGTTGATAATACAACTCATGAAATATCTGTCGCAATTGCAATGTCAACAGTGGTTAAATTATTTATGGAAGTGACATCAAAATCATTGCTCCAACCTAGAAGAATTGTCGGCTTTATCGTTATCTTTGCGACCAATGTTGGTCGCAATCACGACATAAAATCGTCAGAAGAAATGTCAAATGTATAGCTTTCTCATCGATATGTCTATTCTTGGTCTAAAAAGTGACAGGAAATTTAATTGTTTTAAAAATTATATATATATATATATATATATATATATATATATATATATATATATATATATATATATATATATATATATATATATATATATATATATATATATATATATATATATATATTATCAAATTAAGCACAATAATATTATGTCATTGTTGTTTTGTAATACCCCTCTAATCCTAATATAAGTTTTGTGTTTTTGAAAGAATTAAGATCCTTCGATGTTTTCTTATAGCTTAAGTTGTACACGATACTTGTTTGATCTATTCCTATAGTTGTTTATAATAATTTCATAAGCTAGTACTCAATGATTCTAATATCAGACATACTATCTAAAGGTATCACTTTTGTATGTATTTATCTCCATGTATGTATTGAGTACCTACAAGACCTTTATGAACATAGTTAGGATGTTATATGATATGTACTTGATAGATATATATAAGTGGTTATTTATATTTTCTTCTATTAAGGTTACTTTGGATGAATCTTGTATCTCACTTGATGATTTGATTATGTTGATTTATTATTAGTATTGATAAGAGACTAACACAATGCTTGAGATTCTAACCTTCGTTATGATGATGCTACATGCTTTGAGTGTATATATATACATGATGTGTTTTCATGATTCAGGACAAAGTCGTAGTTACTCACATAGCTGAGGTCCACACGATGTATCGATCCTGGTCATCTGTCTGCAATGTTTTCTTTTATACATATATCCGTGCATATGTATTTCTTCTTTGTGATGCAGGCTTGCAGGTACCGGGCATTGACTTCACCTGGCTTCACAGGTCTGAGCATGCCCTCAAATCCTCGATGATTGTTGTTATGGAGATAGTACTAAGGCCCCTACATGAGTCTTCCTTTGTCATTATTCCAATTTGAGAATATTAGGGTTCCTTCTTTGTCAGTCAACCTTTGGGTCAAAAACCAAGATCCAACGCACCCGGTTGGGCATGGTTGTAGCTAGTGCCTTGTGGCCACTTGAATTCATTTGGTTGTATGATTTCTTTACTCATTTTATTTATTTCTCCTTCTTGGTATGATTCTTAGTTAATCTTTCTATGTTGTGTTTCAAGAGTTTGGCTTGACTTTCCTTGTTGACTTTGGTTGACCTTGTTTGATCTTATGGTTTTCTCGATATGTTTCATAGATGATTTGTATGGCCTCTTTGGATGATTAGATTTATTTTGAGGCATGTGATTTTATTCTACCTCAGTGTTATATCCTATAGTAATTATAAATAGGTAATAATATTGTGATCTATTACTTCATAATCTTATAGATTATAGTGTTTGGTATTTGGCATGTATCTATATAAATATATATATATATATATATATAGATATGGAAATATATATATGGGTGCACACATATATGTATTTATATATATATAATTTATATGTGATTATATGTTAATTATTGTAGATATTGTTGATGGTGTATATTTTGGGATTAATGTAAAGTATAATATTATTAATAATTAAATATTAAATAATGCGAGGTATATTATTCTCAATTGTTAATTATTAATAATGAGGATAGGTTATATATATAGATATTGATGTAATTAATGATGGCATATGCATATATGTTAGGATAATATTACATATGTGTATGAATGAATACAAATAATCTTTTATTGTATATTTGAGTAATATAGTTGTATGATATTAAGTTATTTTATAATACCCTTTAGTTAAGAGTTAGTTGGGAGTTGGTTACTTTTCCTCTCAACCTTTGAAAATCTATTTATATGCACTACTTTCTCATTTGAAGGGAGGGGATTTTGGGGGCTAAAGCATTGAGGAGAGGATGGCCTTACTTTTCATGGAGATTTTGGAGAGAAAACTTGGAGATGTGAAGGAGAGTTTGTAAGCATATGTCTTTAAGAATTTTTGGTTATCTTTGCTTTTGGGAGAGAGACATTTTTGTAAGAATTTCAGTAGTTGAGAGAGGGATTCTTTTCTGTGGAATTATTTCTTTCTTTCATGGAGATTTCTGAAAGTGGATAGGGTTTGAAGGATGCATCTCAAGTTTGGATTTGTCTTCTCTTTTGTTTCCTTCCTTCTTCGATTCAACCTTCGTAGGACATGAGGTATGGATTGAATATTTTAGTTACCTGATGTATCTGATAGATTATAGATCTATTTATATATTATCATTATTTATTATATCTGTACTTTTCATTTGTATGGTTATTTTAAAGTTTTGAGTTTTTGTTTGTAAGAATTGGCATGTGTTTTCCTAGGGTTTTTAGCAACCCATTTTTGGAGATCTGTTATTATAACAATTTAAATTAAATATATGGTTTTACTAAATTGATTTTCTGGAAGTAAAATTTATAGATCTCAAATGGGTCTCTCTGATTTTATTTTTAGGGTCGAATTAATGCCTTATTTTTGACATTTTGGCAGACTATGCCTGCCCATTCTTGATTCCGAATTTTCTGTCAAATGTATTCATATGCTACAGGCTGATATGATTATATAAAAGTCTAAATTTGATATCAGAGATTCTCTTAAGTCTTATCTTTCATTTCCAATTAGTTTGGTGAATTTTAATTATATTTTGTGAAAGTTACAACCATTTTAGTGAAGGCAGGTCTGAACCCTAACTAGAATTTTCTATTTTAAACCAGAAGTCATAACTTTCTTTCCCACCGTTGGATCTTCCTAAAAATAAAATTGAAAATCCATAATTATGTTATCTATATCTCCACTGAAGCGATTTCCTTTATTTTATGTTTTTTGGAAGATATGGATGACTGTTCTATGATGACTATTCTTTGCATTTAATCCTTGCTTGAAATAATTCAATTTAAGAATATCATTAAGTTTTAAGGTTTTGTATGGTTACCAGAGGCTATTAGAATTTTTTTTTGGTTAATTGGATCTATGTATACTCTGAATATGTTTATAATATCACTTGGATGTCTTCTTATATGTTTGGAACATTCTGAATGCCATATTGGGTTTAGGGTTGTCAAGTGGACTAGGGACAACATATGTTTTCCTAAACTTAATCAAATGTTGTTATGGAATTGATATGAATTCTTGATGATGAATCTATTATGTTCTTATGATTTTTATATGTATGTTAGGGAGCCTAAGTACACTAGGTGAGTGGCTCATAGTGAGGGGCCGGGGCCCTAAGTGGCTAGTACCAGGATAACCTACTATGAGTTATTTAATCAAGTGATAACCTAAATAAATGAATTGGGAATGGGAGATTATTGGAATGGGAAATTACACATTAATCAAGATTAATTGTGCCTCACCCATGCCTTTAGTGCTAGTAAAGACTAAGGATGGGAGTGGGAGAAGGTACCTATGCGTAGGTACAACTGAATGACCTTGTCTGTACGAGAGGCATTCGGTTCCGCATGTGCCTACTTGGGGGCCGGGGCCAAGAGTGGCTAGTACCAGGACAACCCAAGGGGTGAGGGATATGTGATGACACTCACCTAGCTTGTAGCTTAGAGTCTCTATCAAATTTGATCATGCCTCTGGTATTCCTTGTGGTCTTCTTGTCTTTTCCTTTTTGTTGTGACTTTGGGAAACTTTTATCACCACCTTAGGAATTTTCTAGTTGTTACCTCTTGTATGGGCCTTTGGTTCTATCTCCTAGCTCGCGGGAGTGGGCCTATTGGTTCCACGTGGTTGGGTGGTTAATATTTATATCGAGGTATTGTTCATGATTCTCTGGATGATCCTAGCACATATTCCTTTCCAGATCTGCAGTTGAAGATTTCTTATTGGA
Source organism: Chamaecyparis obtusa (assembly GCA_027943335.1). Lineage (NCBI taxonomy): Eukaryota > Viridiplantae > Streptophyta > Pinopsida > Cupressales > Cupressaceae > Chamaecyparis > Chamaecyparis obtusa. The sequence goes on from BSBK01005666.1 coordinate 263,493, forward strand.
TATTTTAATATGTTGAGATGTACTTATGTATTTGAATTCATGTAATTTTTAATCTCCTAAAAGGAGTCTTGTAGTATTGATGTAATCTCAATTCAAAGCAATGCTTAAGGGAATGGGTAGTTCTAGGTAAAAGAAAGGGAAAATAATGTGGAATATTAGACATGTTACTAGCATTAAAAGAAAGTGTTTATGTTATTTCTCCTATCCTCTTATGTTGTCCATATGTAAAGGAAATAATCTTAAATATAGTTATATATAATGATGTATCACAAAAATAATGTATTCTCTCTTGATGAAAGGATCCAAGGAAATTATTGAGAAATGATAGGTTAGTGATTGGAATTATTAACAATGAATGGTTATGAAACAATGCAATAAAATAGTAATTTGATTATAATGTTAATACTTGGTTCATGTTAATGAAGTACCTAGGATAATGCCTACCTTAATGAATATTAATCTCTTACCTAAATTATTAGAGAAAAGTGATATAAATGATAGTAGATGTAGATGAAATCAATATGAATTTATGGAATGAGTTGATAAAAGAAATAATGATGTTGGATGATTAACCTATGTTTAATAAAAGAAATAAGTTAGGGACATTTAACTTAGTGCATTAAAATGAATGTAGATCTTTTAAGCTCATGATTCCGTGAATATCTTATGCATGTAAATGGTTTATATGATGTTGCTTTAGTAGCGACGTTAGGGAACCCAGGAGGACTTAAGTTGTATAAATCTTACATTCAAGTAGTAGAAAATTATTTCTTCTTTTAGAAATATGAAGTGTAATGATGAATATTATTCTACTTAAAATAAATAAATAAATTTTAAAAAAAAAATTCACTACTTTCATTTTATAGAGGTTTTATGTCTTGTCCTCTTGGGTTGCCTGGCGGGGCGTTACATGTTTACTATTTACAAACAGTCACACATTTTCTCTCTTATTTCACACAAACATATTGTTTCTCAAGGTCATTAACCTTTCAATAAAACTTTCCACTTCTAAAAAAGGAAAGAATAAGCCTCACAATATTTCAATGACATTCATAGGAGATCACTAAGAAATCTACAACTATGCCAAAAATAATACTTAAAGATTATATCTTAGACCAATCTCCCAATTTATTAGCCAGGTGGCTATTTTCCTTCTTCTTGTTTATGGCCGGTTGATTTGTCAGGTGATGAAAAAGAGGGGGATGCTTTGAGGATTGAATGGATTGTGGGAGATTTTGGGAAAGGCTTTCTTAGACTGCCACTCTCCACCACCCGCCATTTCCACCTTAGCATTCCCATTTCTTGGAGATACTTATCACCGCATATGACAAGGTAGAGCTCCTTGTCCATTTCCATTTGTACATATTCTTTCCTCAATCCTACATGAAATACATATTTAGTTCCACCAAAATTACTTTGAAATTACAACCTTTTAAGGATAGGAATACAAAAATAAGAGAGAATAGATCCACCACTAATGTCAAATCCACTCATTTTTTTCAATACTATAGAAAGTAAGATAAAGATATTTGTGAAGGTTTTATAGACGCACATTACTGAATCATCATCTATACATTGGTACTCAATCTAGAAACCCTCGTATGTATATATCCACTCTAGAAAATCTCCACATTTGGAAAATCTCCACAAAACTTCCTTCTGGCCTCCACTGCATATACATCTTCTCAGAATCTAAAAACTCTAGCCCATTATTGATTCTCATCAATGTACCAAATTGGATAGTAAGTCTAATTTAATTTATCCATGGACTAAGACCTTAAGTTATTGAGTTTCTTTTTGTTTCGAGAAGAGTATAACATTCTCTACTTAACAGGGCCAACCACGTGAAGGTGGAAACTCATCTAGCCCCTCCTAGGAACCTCCTATGACCCTTTATGGCATTTTAAGACCTCTAAGATGTATTATTAGGGATTGTAAATGGTCGTAAAGGGTCATAAGGGGTCCTGGGAAACAATAGATGGGAAACATAATTGTAGGCATCATGATCAAAAATTTTTGGAGACAATGTAATTGAGTTGTATACCCAGATGATGCAGAGAAATCCCTGGACCTCCAATTCCAAGTTGATTACATTTGTTGCTCATGAATACAAGGTCCTCCAATAGATGTATTCAACTTGGAATCAGAGGTGTAGAATTTTCTTTGCATCACTTGGGTACACAACTCAATTATGTTGTCTCTAAAAAATTGTGACCATGATGCCTACAATTATGTTTCTCAACTATTGTGAAATCTACATTTATGTTTCTCAGTTGTTGTGTTTATGTGCATGTTTTTTATGTGTTTTGGATAGTAAGTCTAATTTAATTTGTCTATGGACCAAGACCTTAAATTATAGAGCTTCTCTTTGTTTCGAGAAGAGCATAACATTCTCTACTTAATAGGGCCAACCACGTGAAGGTGGAAGCTCATTTGGCCCCTCCTAGGAGCCTCTTATGACCCTTTACAATATTTTAAGACCTCTAAGATGTATTCTTAGGGATTTTAAATGGTCGTAAAGGGTCATAAGGGGTCCTGGGACATAAAAGTTGAGAAACATAATTGTAGGCATCATGGTCACATTTTTTGGAGACAACGTAATTGAGTTGTATACCCAAGCGATGGAGTGCAACTTCTACACCTCTGATTCCAAGTTGACACTACAGGATCAAAAGACCATATATAAGGAATAAATTTAGAGATTGGAGGAGGGCCATAATGACAAAAATAATACAAATCAAACCTCAAGTTAAATGAGCTAGCAACTGCAAACATTTTAATAGATTTTTATTATTAAAGAATGAAATTTTCATATACTAGTGTTCTAAGCCCCCTCATTACATGATTTATTATTGTAAGCCCCCTCTATCTTACACATATAGAAAATGAAACTACAACCTTTTGCGATTTAGACAAACCTTATAGAACAATAAAATCTAGGAAGGATCGCTTGCCAACATTTGTTGAATACATCTATTGGAGGACCTTGTATTCATGAGCTATAGATGTATTAAAAAGATGTATTCAATAGATGTTGGAAAGAGATCATTCCTAGCTACAGTTGTTCTATAAGGTTTGTCTCAATCCCAATAGGTTGTAGTTTTATGTTCTATATGCATAAGTTAGAGGGGGCTTACAATAATAAATCATGTATTGAGGGGGCTTAGAACACTAGTATATGCAAATTTCATTATTTAATAATAAAAATCTATTAAAATGTTTGCAGTTGCCTCATTTAACTTGAGGTTCATCCTATATTATTTTGGTCATTATGGTCCTCCTCCACTCTCTAAATTTATTCCTTATCTATGGTCTTTGGATTCTATAGTGTTAACTTGGAATCAAAGGTGCATAAGTTGCACTCTATCGCTTGGGTATACAACTCAATTGTGTTGTCTCCTAAAAATTGTGACAATGATGCCTACAATTATGTTTCTTAGCTATTGTGAAATTTGCATTTAAGTTTCTCATTTGTCATGTTTATGTGCATGTTTATTATGTGTTTGGAAAGACATCTTTCTATCCTAGGCCTTCATCCTTCAACAATTAGCTTCATAATAATATAGATGACAGATGACCAATTAGCTTCCCAAGAAAAATGCCATAAATGAACTATGTGTTCCCCAATTCATGTGCCCTCTTTGCCTACCTAAATGATATATTTGAAACAAGGGTAAGGCTAAATTTATCCTTCTTGTTACAAATATGTCATTTAGGTATGTGTAGAAGGCATAAGAATTGGGGTACACATAGTTCATTTATGAGATTTATCTTGGGAAGCTAATTGCTCAGCTCTCATTTTCTTCTTTTATTATCAAGTTAATTGTCGAAGGATCGAAGCCCAGGATACAAAGATGTCTTCCCATTCTATTTAAGCCATATTCCTTATTCTTGTCAAACTTCCTTGGTATTGTTTCATGTTTGAATGTACCTATTATACACTAATTTTTCACCCTTGTCTCAAGCTCTCATAGTCTTGATAACCTAGTATAACATGGGAATCATCTCCAAGTGTGGGACCTATGCTAACTAAGATGAGACCTCCAGATTCTAAGCTTGTTCCTCTTCGATAATCACCTTAATTTTCTTCTACACATGAAATTGAATCTTTGGAGGGAAAGGGATAGAATGAATGCTTGGAAAGGAAATGACTGAAAAGAAAAATACGTACTAGGTGATGCACCAAAATTAGGGTTTGGATCTCAATATAAAGGAATAGGATCAATGAAAGGATTAGGTCTAGTAGGTCACAACTTACTGAATAGGCTTGCATAAGTATTTCATAGAAGGGTCTAAACATAAGACACAATTTATGACCTGCAAGCAGACATTCACTTTTGCAACTCGGTGTAGGATTGAGACAAGACTATCAGGGGGGCTGAAGTATACTGACAAAAGCATCTAAATTAGATCAAACACAATAACACACACAATTTTAGAAAGTAAGAGGGATCAAGAACCCTAAGTTGTCATTGAAAACATACATATACTTTGATTCAATAAGAGAAGACTCAAACAAGGAAGTATAGCGACATGAAGAATTGTCACAAAATACCTCTGTAATATCTAAATCATCAATGGGAGAAATACAACTATAGAAGCCAAAGGGAAGAAAAGATGCCACAGATAACTCTCAAGAAAGGTGAATTTCTATTTTACAATTGTCCAACCCCTGAGCCTGAAAGCTTCAAAAATACAATATATACATACTCAACTGCATGTAGGCAGGAGTCAGAAAACCTAACTAGGGTTACAAGATTTTCACATTAGAATAACAAACCCTACATTTGTCAATTTTGATCATGAATGTAACTCTACAAATATGGCCCATCAGACCTCAAGTTTGCATGCCCATCCTTGTACTACATCAACCTGCAGACAAGCAACCTGGATTCATCTACTTTCCTGCACTAAGTCTTGCCATGAATGCTCAAGCTAGTACTTTTCCAAGACAAGAATCAACCCATGATAGCCACCCAGACCTCCTCATCATCTTCCTTTAATTGAAAAATGTTCTGGAACCCTCAATTTTATGAGCTACCTCACCACTTGCGGCCTAAAAATCAAATACTGGCAAAAATCCTCTTAAACATATTTGAATTTGAAAACTTAATGGCTAGCCGGTCATTTTAAAATAGGACCATCAGTATCCTTTATTTCCTGGGAGATGAATAGCTCAGATCTATCCTAAAGTGATCATGAAACCCTTTTGAAAATTTTAAATCCACATCAGGAAGACCTGACCAATGAGCATCGAGCATGTCAGCATATTTGGACCCACCTCAAGTTTTTCTCCCTTTAAGTCATTTGGTGACCACGCGACTGAAGACCCCTTTCTCATTCATGAAATTCTTTTCTTTATCTTGGTCTGGTTAAGCGATTCAATGAACAAGGCATTTCACTAAATCACTGGGTCTTTTAACTAACCCTAGTTCCATTCAGTGAATGCAAGAATCCTTCAGTCGTGGAGTCGCTTAATACTTTACTAACACTGGGCCTAGACTACCACATGGAATTCTCTTATTCATTCCATTCACCTCATCAGAAAATAGCTTAGCACCTCCCTGACATCGGACCCACTTAAGACAAGATTATTATCCAACAGTGTGCACAAGATCTCACACCCTTTGAATATTCCTTCAGATCATACACCCATCGTAGATCTACATTAAACTATGACCCCACTAACACATCAGTCCACTTGGAAGTCCTCATCAGAACATGGCAACCAATCACATTCAAGCCCATCAGAAAAAGGGACCCACCTAACAGAGCCCAAAGATAAAGTAAGATCAACAGTGGGCACATGATTGCATGCGTCAAAAAGATTCCTTGCGGACATGCGCTAGCCATTGATCATCTACAAATGTCAGAACCTTTTAAACACTAAAAAATTGGTCCCACTAACACATCGATGAATCACTACCATGTGGTCAATTGAGAAGCCACCATTTGTGTACACGTAGAAGTGGACCTGCTAGGCATGGAAAGTTACGCCATGAAGGAGAATCAACCGTTGTCTTAGAATTGCATACCTCTGACACTTTTCATGAGAACACACACCAGCCATAGATTCCCAAGCTTTTGACATCCCTGGGCCCACTGACAAAATACAAGTCATCATCCTTTTGACCAATAAAAAACCTCCAAGTAGGACACCATGGCAGTGGACCCACAAAAGTTTGAAGTGCTAAGAAATGGGGAAGATCGATGGCTATCATGAGTTTGCATGCTCTGACACAAAGCCTCGCGAACTCATGAAAACCATCAGATCATGTAGAACTTGGACCCCTACAAGCTAAGACTACCAAACACTTAGAGACTACATGACTCAAGAGAAGTTAACCATTTCACTAAGCTGCTAGTTGGGAAAAGGTAATCACCAAATAATATGTGACTAAGAGGAATGCTACAGTCACTGAATCACCGAAAGGAAAAGATAACCACCAGAATACTTAGAGAACCAGTGACCGAAGGAAAATAAAGTGCACATGGGTATTGGGATCTCTAAGTGGCCAAAAAGTAACATCAAAATAGAAAGAAGGCTTAGGGTTGTCAGGGTTTTAAGCCTACAATGGCTACTTTTATGAATTTTTAACCTGGAGACCAGAGAGTATAAAGGATTGTAGAGGCTAGAGGGTTTGTAATGAAGCCATGAAATTTTGTAGGGTGCTTGGCAGGGTTAAAACAGGGACCTGGGGATAGATATTTTTCAAATTTGTATGCATATGAGAATTAGGGTAACATTTTGGTGATTTCAACTAGATGTCAGCCTGCTAGACATAGATCAGTGGCCTTGACATAATTCATTGGGAATGGGGTCATCAAAAATCAAAACTCTCATAGGGAGACACAACTTGTGCACATGCACTTCTTAAAAAGTAGGAAACTAACCTAGAAAATAGGGAAAGAAAATAGGGGAAAAACATATTTACAAAATTGCAGAGAGGGATTAACCTAAAAGCAGGGCTTCAAGTGGAAACCATTCACTGAGATAGGTAGTGGAACTCCTTCCATATTTGATAGTTGAAAAGCATTGGATCCCTTGTACTCTATTATAACAAATGGTCCACCCCAAAATGAGTCAAACTTTATATGTTTGCTAGGTCTGGATCTGAATTCATCCCATTTGAGGACTACATCCCCAACCTTGAAATTTTTGACCCTGGCTCTTTTATCAAAACTCTTCTTTGTTTGAATCTGATGGAATTCCACATTCTACATTGATTTGTCTCTGATTTCTTCCAATTCCATTAACTGAGTATATCTGATCTGTAAGGGGTCTCCTTCAAATAGGGCATACTGAGTGGCCAAGTCCAAAGTTGGTAATTCAGTTGAAATGGACAACTTAGCCTCTCTGTAATATACTAGCACATAAGGAGAATTACCAATGATCTTCTTTGGGGTAATTCTATCTAACCACAAGGAAGACTTGAGTTTAGTATGTCAATCCCTCTGATTGTCTTGCAGAGTCTTCTTGATTATCCTAATCAAGTTCTTATTTGTTGATTCTACCAAGCCATTGCCCTGAGGGTAATAATTTGAACTGGTATTTAGATAAATGTCATTCTTGACTGCCCACTCTAAGACTTTGAGGCCTGTGAATGCTAATGCATTATTTGAAATTATTGAATCTGGAATGTCAAACCTATGAATTATATCATCATAAAAACCTAAGACAACACTCTTATTTGATTCTTTTAAAGAAATTGCTTCTATCCATCTAGTGAAGTAATCTGTTGTAGTGATTATCCATTTATGTCCTACACTAGATGGAGGATTGATCATTCTACCCCATTTCATGAAAGGTTTCTTTGTTCTAACTGGCTATAGGGGCAAGGTTGCAAGCCTTTCCTTTCCTACAAACATGGCACACTTGATGCATTTTTTCACATGCTCATGACTATCCTTAAAGATAGATGGCCAATAGTATCTAGCCCTCATGATTTTAAAAGTAGTAGTCCTAGGAGAAAAGTGACCTCTAGAAGGTCTGTCATGAAACTCAAATAGGACATTAGCTATCTTTTCTAAATCTATGCATCTTAAAATGACACCATTGTGATCCTTTCTAAAAAGAACTCCATTTATCAGTACAAAAGGAACAGATTGTAACCTATAATACATCCTTTTTGTTGAATCTAGATCTATAGGACATTGCCATGTCTTCAAGTAATTGATCATATTAGGCAACCAACTAGTTGCCCTGGCTTGTTCTTCTATAGAATGCACCACTAGAGATGCATCTATTGTTTTTGATTTCTTTGAACCTTCATCCTCTACCAAATACTCACAAAGATCTCTTCCTCTAACCAGCTTGGTAGTTTGAATATCTATGTCATACTCCATCACCTTGGTGATCCAACTAGCTCTTTTCTCATTTAGGTCCTTGGAAAGAAAAAATTCTTTGACACTTAGGTGAGTAACCTTCAACTATAATTTTCTATGGGTCAATAGATATTTTAATTTCTTAAGGCTCTTCACCATAGCAAGTACATGTTTCTCTAAAAAAGAGTATCTCTATTCATACTCTTATAAATCTTTGCTAAAGAAAGTAATAGGCTACTCCAATCCAGCTGAATTTTCTTGGGTCAACATTGCAGATATAGCATCATGACCTTCGTAAGCATAAAGGATAAAATCCTTACTAAAATTTGGATTTAGGAGAGTAGGGGCTTCTATTAAGGCCTCTTTGATAGCTTGGAAATTGGCTCTCCCTTCTTTGGTCCAACTAAAAGCTAAACTCTTCTTTAACATGGTTGTCAAAGGATTTTGTAAATCTACAATGTTAGGCAAGAACCTCCTAACAAAATTAATCTTTCCTATGAAAGATTGGAGACTTTTCTTATGATGTGGTAATGGTAGCTCTAGGATGGCTACAATTCTCTTAGGATCTACTGTGATCCCTTCTTTGGATACTACATATCCCAATAGTTTTCCTTCGTGAACTGCAAACACACATTTCTTGGGATTAAGAGATATCCCAAACTCTCTACACCTTTCAAAAATCTACCTCAAATTTTTGATGTGATCTATTGCATGTTTAGAATAGATAGTTATGTCATCTAAGTAGACTAGCACAAACTTGTACATAAGGATTTTAAAGGCCATATCCATTGCCCTTTGAAATGTTGCACCTGCATTTGACAAACCAAAGGGCATCTTTTGATAAGACATGGCTCCCCACTTGGTTGTAAATGTAGTCTTATATTGATCCTGTTCATTAACCAGGATCTGATTGTATCCTGAATAGCCATCCAATAGTAAAAATCTCTCGGATCCAGAGACACATTGTAAGATTTGTTCCATAGAGGGTAATGGATGGCGGTCCTTTAATGAGGCCCTATTAAGATCCCTGAAGTCAACACATATCCTCAGCTTGCCATTCTTCTTCCTGATAGGAACAAGGTTGGAAACCAAACTAGTATGCTTAATGGGGTAGATGATACTACTTTCTATCAATTTGAGTACTTCTTTATGCATGAGTGGCTCAAGCTTGGGATTAACAGGCCTTTTCTTTTGCCTTACTAGTTTGGCATTTGGTTCTAATTGAATAGTGTGTTGAGGAAGGGCAGGATAAAAACCCTTGAGGTCTTCATATTGCCATCCAAAAACATCACTAAATTCTTTGAATAACTAAGTGTAAGCTTGCTTCTCCAATTCAGTGTTCACTTTTCCAAATTGTAGACTCTTACCTGGTTCCAACTCTAATTCAACACAATATTTTTGTTGGACTACTAGGCCAGCTTTATTTTTCTTAACTTCATCATCCTTTTTGAGGATAGTCTCCAATGTAACAAGACCTCTAGGCATCTTATTAGACTTGAGTTGTATCACTTGATCACCATAGTTTTGTGGTAGCCTATCTTGATTATGCTCTGAAAAAACATCTTCTTCAAACAAGAATTGTAGAATTTGTTCATCATTGTCAAACACCTACCAATTGACATCATTATTAGGAATAGAAGGTTTGACAATCACTTTGATATGCTATTGATTCATTTCTTTTGAAACACTTTTTGGAATATCATACTGAGATCCAACAATAGCTAATCTATCTACATTCTAGTTTAGCTTCCTAGAGATAGCAACAATATTCAAAGCACAGAAATCTTCAATTGCATCCCAAATTCTACATTTGTATGCTTTCAAAGTGTCATTTTTTGTTGCACTTATCCCTCTTACTTGGCTGACAACTAGCTCACTATCACCATAAACTTTTAAGGCCTTAAGCCCTCTTTTTCTAGCCCACTCTAGTCCATTAACTATACTTTCATACTCTCCAGTGTTGCTAGTGCAAAAGAAATTGAATCTAAAGGAAGTATAATACCTTTCTCCTTTTGGTGATACTAGCATAGCACCACCACCAGAACCATGTCTAGTTCTACCTCCATCAAAAAATAGTTCCCAAACCTGATTATTCTGATCTTCTGAATCAATGCCCTCTTTGAGGAGGCTTGGCTCTATAACTCCACTTTTTTGTATCAAATAACTTCCCAAACCAAAATCCCAAACAAGGTTTTCTTGGGCCTCTAAAGCTCTCTCATCTAGAAAAATATTAGGGATACTTTCTATCTTTGTGCTTGCTTCACTAGTGGTTGGAAAGTCACTGTCATCAAATATGGACAATTTACATTGATGGTATTGGACACATATGGCTCTATATGGTGTGTTGCTAATGGTTCTAACTTAATGGTAACCTTGGTCCCATACCTTGTATGAAATAACATGTGAGACTAGTTAGAAGATAGGTAGCTTCCTATCTTAGCTATAAACTCCCTTGAAAGACATATAGCAAATAATGCAGGGAGATCTATGATATATATATCAAGGAGGATTGAAAAATTAGGACTAGCATGTAGGATTATACTGGTATCCTTGGCCACACCTATAGTATTGATTGATAATCCATCAAGTTGGGTAACCTTCTTTTGGAAGGGGTCATATTTTAGTCATAATTGGTCAACTAGTTTCTTGGGCATTACAGTGCTAGTAGCTCCACTATCTACCATACAATTATGTACTAAAGATTTTCCAATGATTAAAGATACATAAGAGGGAGGTTAGTTTGAGTTCCTACCTTGTGTGGCATTGGCCTTGGAGTTGCTACTTGGAGCTTCCTTTTCTTGATCAGTGTTAACCAACACTGTCTTTGCGGCTTGTTTTGCAGGTTGAGGATTTGCTACCTCTGTCATGGCCTTCTTCAAAATTTCAAGCTGTCCTAGAAGAGCCAAAGAGTCCCACATGGACATGGTGACATTCACTTTCTTCATGTTGTCTACAATGTTATAAAGTGTCATAGTGTGTATTCTTTGTTGTGCTTTCACTATGATGGGCTCCACTTCTTTGGAATGTTGGCCTTCTTTGCTTGTAATGATAGGAGCCTCCTTAGGTATGATGGGATCAGCTTGCTGCACTGGCTCTATAGATGTGGTGGCTTTGGCTTTGGAATATTCTCTTTCCATGTCTTGGGCTCTCCTTTTTTCTCTTGTATAAGCAACAAAAGAAACTTCATCATTGACTCCATTGAAGTCAGGTTGCTCCCAATTAAAGAGAGTAGTCTCATTTTCTTATGGTTCTTGTTAAGGGACTGATCCACTGGATGAAGCCTTTGATTGAGCTTGGGAGGAATTTTGAACCATTAGAGCTTGGTTCATCTATCCATTTGAACATGTAGCCTGATTATGAGGCTAATTACAAGGAAAACACCATTCATTATCCATGGCTATATTATTTTGACTAGGAACCATATCCCTCATTGGATTTGTAGCATTTAGAGTAGGGTTATATGGTTGGAATGGTCTCTGATTAAAACTTTGTCTTTGTCCTTGATAGCCTCCTTGTTATGGTGGCCTATTTTGTTGATAAGGTTGTCCTTGATTTTGATATTGCTGATTAGGACCTTGGCCTTGTGGCTGAAAGGATGGTCTGATTCCTTGACCTTGCTTCTTCAAATTTGTGACCTCTTTAGTCAAGTTCTACAATAAATTGGTCATTTCTTGCTTACTGCTTTCTTGATTGTTCTTTATCTCTTGTAGCTCTTGAGAGAAATGTGTTCTTAGCTCTTGACCACTATTACTAGCTTGAGGTGCTAATATGGTGGGAATAGGGGTAAATGGGGGTACTTGGGCAGGTGCAATGGGTTGAAGGCTAGGAAAAATAGACATAGGAGGCCTTCTTTGTATCATGCATGCTTGGATTAGACAATTTTCAGCCCTAAAAGCTATGTCAAAGGCTTGGGGTAAAGAAGCACCACCCATAGACTAGATCATGACAGAAATTTGACCATTCAAACTTTGCAAATAGTATAGGAAAGCATGGTTAGCTGATGGCCTTACTGATACTAGAATCTGAAGATGGACAACTATATGAGCTATATTTGGTGTTAGATTTGAATCCTCTTCTAGATCTCTGGTTAGAGATCTACCTCTTCTTCTGGAATGAAAGGGAAAAGGTCTCCCTTCTGAGGTATCAAGAGGTGTAGACTAAACTCTCCTTGTAGGGGATGTTCTTTGAGTTGACCTGCCTTTGTGACTTCCTCTTAAGGGCAACTCTAAAAATTGAGTAGGCTTTGAGCTTCTAGTCTCAATCTTTCTTGTAAACCTTGAACAAGGTTAGCCTGGATCTTTGAAATCAGTCGAGTCGCCAGATATACCTGATAGAAAAACTTCTAAAAGCCTGTATTATGAAACCTATATACTAGAGACAACATAATCTTCAAAAATAAACTTTTTTTATTGTCCCTCCAAGCATGCCAGAATTGTTATACACTAAGTTTGCACCCTTGTCTCAAGCTCTTGTAGTCTTGATAACCTAGTATAACATGGGAATCATATACAAGTGTGGGACCTATGCTAACTCAGATGAGACCTCTAGATTCTAGGCTAGTTCCTCTTGAATAATCACCTTAATTTGGTTCTACACATGAAATTGAATCTTTGGAGGGAAAGGGATAGAAGGAATGCTCGGAAAGGAAATGACTGAAAAGGAAAATACCTACTAGGTGATGTACCAAAATTAGGGTTTGGATCTCAGTATAAAGTAATGGGATCAATGAAAGGCTTAGGTCTAGTAGGTCACAACTTACTAAATAGGCTTTCATAAGCATTTCATAGAAGGGTCTGAACATAAGACACAATTTATGACCTGCAAGAAGACATTCACTTTTGCAACTTGATGTAGGATTGAGACAAGACTGTTAGGGGGGCTGAAGTATACTCACAAAAGCATCTAAATCAGATCAAACACAATAACACACATAATTAAAGAAAGTAAGAGGGATCAGGAACTCTAAGTTGTCATTGAAAACATACATATACTTTGATTCAATAAGAGAATACTCAAACAAGGAAGTATAGGGACATGAAGAATTGTCACAAAATACCTCTGTAATATCTGAATCATCAATGTGAGAAATACAACTCTAGAAGCTAGAGGGTAGAAAAGATGCCACAGATAACTCTCAAGAAAGGTGAATTTCTCTTTTACAATTGTCCAACCCCTAAGCTCACAAGCTTCAAAAATACAATATATACATAGTCAACTGCACGTAGGCAAGAGTCAAAAAACCTAACTAGGGTTACAAGATTTTTACATTAGAATAAAAAACCCTACATCTATCAAGTCTGATCATGAATGTAAATCTACAAATATGGCCTATTAGACCTCAAGTTTGCGTGCCCATCCTGTACTACATCAACCTGCAAACAAGCGACCTGGATTCATCTACTTTCTTGCACAAAGTCTCACCATGAATGCTCAAGCTGGTACTTTTTTGAGACAAGAATCAACCCATGACAGTGGCCCAAACCTCCTCATCATCTTCCTTTAACTACAAAATGTCCTAGAACCATAAATTTTCTGAGCTACCTCACCACTTGTGGCCTGCAAATCAAATACTGTCAAAAATCTTCTTAGACACATTTGAATTTGAAAACTTAACGACTAGCCTTTCATTTTAAAATGTGATCATCAATATCCTTTATTTCCCAGTAGATGAATGGCTCAGATCTATCCTAAAATGGTCATGAAACCCTTTTGAAAATTTCAAATCCACATGAAGAAGACCCAACCAATGAGCATCGAGCACATCAGCTTATTTGGACCCACCTCAATTTTTTCTCCCTTTAAGTCATTCAAGGACCATGTGACCAAAGACCCCTTTCTCATTCATGAAATCCTTTTCTTTATCCTAGTCTGGTTAAGCGATTCAATGAACAAGGCATTTTACTCAATCGCTAGGTCTTTTAACTAAGCCTAGTTCCATTAAGCGAATATAAGAATCCTTCAGTCACTGAGTCACTTAATACTTTACTAACCTTGGGCCCAGACTGCCACATGGCATTCTCTTATTCATTCCATTTGCCTCATTAGAAAATACATCAGCACCCCCCTAACATCAGATCCACTTAAGACAAGATTCTGATCCAATGATGGGTGCAAGATCTCACACCCTTTGAATATTCCTTCAGATCATACACCTGTCATAGATCTACATTAAATTGTGACCCCATTGACACATCAGTCCATCTAGAAGTCCTCATCAGCATGTGGCAACCAATCACATTCGAGCACATCAGAAAAAAGGACCCACCTGACGAAGCCCGAACATAAAGTAAGATCAATGGCAGGCGCATGATCGCATGTGTCAGAAAGATTCCTTACAGACATGTGCCAGCCATTGGTCCTCTGCAAATGTTAGAACCTTTTGAACATTGAAAAATTGGTCCCACTAACACATCACTGAATCAATACCATGTGGGCCAATGAGAAGCTGTTGTTTGTGTACACATACTAGTGGACCCACTAGGCATGAAAAGTTACATCACCAAGGAGAATCAACAGTTGTCTCAGAATCGCATACCTCTAACACTTTTCATGAGAACACACGCTAGCCATAGATTCCCAAGCTTCTAACATCCCTGGGCCTACTGACAAAATACAAGTCATCATCCTTTTAACCAATACAAAATCTCCAAGTAGGACACCATGGCAGTGGACCCACAAAAGTTTGAAGTGCTGAGAAAAGGGAAAGATCGATGGCTATCGCAAGATCGCATGCTCTAACAAAAAGCCTCATGAACTCACAACAACTATCAGATCCCATAGAACTCAGACCCCCGCAAGTTGAGACTACCAAACACTTAGTGACTACATCACTAAAGAGAAGTTAACCATTTTTTTGAGTCACTAGTTGGGAAAAGGTAATAGCCAAATAATACATGACTAAGAGGAATGCTGCATTCACTAAATCACCAAAAGGAAAAGATAAGCGCCAGAATACTTAGAGAACCAGGGACTGAAGGAAAATAAAGCACACATGGGTATTGGGATCTCTAAGTGGCTGAAAAGTAACTTCAAAATAGAAAGAAGGCTTAGGGTTTTTAGGGTTTTAAGCCTACAACGGGTACTTTTATGAATTTTTAACCTACAGACCAGAGAGTATAAAGGATTGCAGAGGCCAGAGGGTTTGCAATGAAGCCATGAAATTTTGCAGGGTGCTTGGCAGGGTTAAAACATGGACTTGGGGATAGATATTTGCCAAATTTGCATGCATATGAGAATTAGGGTAACAGTACCATTGAATAAAGCTTGGCTATATTAAGTACAATCTTAAGACTCATGACTCCTCAAATTCTCTTGATTCCTTCAGACCTCCAAACATGTGTACTATGAGTAGCCCTCCAACAAATGGACTTGTGATGATTTTTACAATTGTACATGTGTTGGAGGACTACTCAAAGTACTGCTTAGGAAAATTTGAATGTTCATCACCTATGCATATAAGAGTTGATCATAGAAGGTATATGCTAGACCCAACAACAAATAGATTTGTGGTGATTTTCAAAATAGTACATGTGTTGCTAGGTAAGCTCCCAATAGCGCTCAAGAAAATATGCATGTTCATCACCTATGCATATGAAGTTTCTCTAATGGAAGATACAATCACTAAATTCTACATACTCCTTATTTTGTTTTGGGTTGATATTGTCAGACATGGTCTTTCTTGAATAGAATGACTCATTACCTGTACATTGACTAGAATGTTGGTGGAAGAAGGATGATTTGTTTACAACCATTTTTTCAACTCTAATTTTCTCAACACAATGGAACATTTAACATAGCCATAGAAACATGATTATTTTAAAATGGAATACACCAAGGAGTACCATAAAAAATATTGGCTATTTACAATCATGAATAGTTAACCTTAATCAAATAGATCATTCTTTTATCAGCATGTGTAGTCTCTGTGTATATGAGAAATGAATGAAATATCAAGCTGAAATAAAATAGTGAACAAAAATTATGTTGTCTCCAAAAAAATTTGACCATGATGCCTACGATTATGTTTGTCATCTATTGTGAAATATTTTGCAGTCTGGCCTTTGTTTCCTGTTAGCACATTCAAAAAATTTCATGGTTGTAGCATTTTCCCCTTGGTCTCTACAATGTTTTTCATGCTTCTAGCATAAGCCCTTAGTTTATTTTTTTTAAATCTAGCCATTATGTTCAAAAACCCTTTGTTATGCCTTGGCCTTGTTCTAATTTGATGTTACTTTATTCAGGCCACTTAGAAGTCCTTTAACGCATGTGTTAAAATTGGTGACCTCGTTGTTGTGTGATTGTGTGAACATTTTTCATGTTTGGCAATCATGCAACTAAAGTTTTATGTTGGCCCCCCTTGATTTATTTTCCTAAGTCTCTAAACCCTGGTGGCCTTTAATATTTCCTAAGGTCCTTAGTGCCTAATTTTTCCTGAAAGCCTAAGTCCTGCGCTTTAATATTTCTTATGTTTTGGCCTTCATTTCTTTCTTGGGCCCAGCTCTGAAACTATCTTGATCTAATAGTGGTCACTTATTCTCATGAGATGTGTCAGAGCTATGCACTTTTGTGATAGCCATTGATTTTCTTTATGACATGATGCCTCAAACAGGTGGGTCCAAAGTGACACATATGCACAATTGGTAATTTCTTATTGGTCCATGTATTAACACATTGGCAGTTGTCAGTGGGACTTGGTTTCTAGATGTGTTAGAGGGTTCCAACATGTCAGAGCATCAATGGTTGGCATGTAATCTGATGGGGTTTTTCTGACACATGCAAACTTAAGATAGTCATCGATCTTCTTGTGTGAGCCCAGTTGAATTTCTTAGTGCTTTTGGTAGTAAGGATAAAAATGTAGCCACAATGATAAATTCTTGCCTTGTTCACATGTTCACATGATGTTTTGGCAAAGGTCTTGGAGACTTAGCTATTTGGTGAGCAGTGTTCCCATAATAGCCAAATGATTTGGCACTGCTCCAAAAGATTATGCAAATATGCGAAAATCTTTTAGTCGCGTATTCGCTAGGTGACCTAAGGTTCAAATGTTTGCTAAAGAAATGTGGGGCCATTTGTGCTGAGGTGTCATCACTTGATTTGAGGAGCTGGGTGATGATTCAGATGTGTTAGTGGGCCCAAATGATTCAAAAGAAGACAACATAGTGGAAAATAGGATGATCGACGTATCTTTGCATAGAGTGTGTCAGAACCATGAGATCTTATGCTCACCGTCTGATTATAAGGCTTATATTATGTGGGTCCTATGTCAGGGGTGACCGAGCAATTGCAGTGAATGATGTAGTGACATGTGGTAGGTTTTTAGGTGGGCCCAAGTGGGGTCAAAGGGTCTTTTGGTGGTTTTGATAAAGTGTACTATGAGGGATAGTTTTGTGTTGTAGCTGACCAGACAGACTAGTTTTTATGGCTAAATTCTTGGTTCTCGATCCTGATCTCATACATTTTCATGATTGCAAATCTTTCTAGATCTATTTCTCTGAAATTGATTGGTTTCCTGCCCTTGTAGTAATTTTTGTTGTAATTAGGTTTGGTGTAGTTGTTGAAACCCTAACCCTAGTCACCCGAAGCTTGATGCATCCTCTTTGAGGATTCCCAGGTGACTAGGGGTATAAGTAGTGAATTGTTTTATTTTGTAAGGGTTCCTTCTACAAATTTTTGAGGAGAATTAGTTCCATGAAGGGTCCTTTTCCTATAGATTTTCTCTACTTCTCTATACATAGGGTGCTCTTTTCTCCTTTATTGGCTCAGAGAATATGATATGCATTATAATTGATTTGTCTAATGTATGAGATTCAATATATTTCTACTGTTATCAGATTGTCTCCATTTGAGTTTTAGACTTATTGATTGAAGCATAAAAGGTGTTTCCATCCATCTATTTGCATTTCCTATGTGTCTGCAATAGAGTTGTTTTCGCAGAAGCAACTAGGTTTGGGATTGGTTTTTAGGTGTGTATGAACTGGGGTATCAAGGGTATCTCATGTTTGTCTTCCAATGGATGTTGGTTAATGTATTTCTTGTTTATGGGTCTCTTCTAAGGGGAGATTTAATATCCTTTGAATAGGTGATAGCACATTTGGGTACACAGGTGGATTATTGAAGTATGACCTAATTAATGGTGTATGATTGGTGTAAGGCATCAGCATATTAGAATGTATTGTTTTCTTGTTTCATAGCTATCTATTATAATGGGGTATTTGACTCTGTGGCCCACTCGACAAGGCACTACACTATGAGAGACTTAGTGTATCTTAGGGGTCCTTTCAACCCAAAATTAAAATCTTTCAAATCAAATACCTCTCCCTTTCATGTTGGTAGTAGTAGTAGGAAGTTTTTTCTAGTCTTCAGACTCATTCTATGCAAGTAGGGCTGTTGCATGTGAATTGGCTTCATTGGGGTACAAGATACCAATAGGGGTTTGAAGACTATTCCACAATAATCTATCTGTAGGCCTATTGTTTATCATGAGGTGTCTTGAGTGTGAAGATAAGGCAATACCCATGTGAGTTATGTGGAGCTCAAAGAAGAAGGAGGATTTCTTTCAATCCTCATCAAGTGGACTATTTTCTTGTCAAACATGAGTGCCTACCCTGAGAATCAAGCCCATCTATTGATTCAAGTTTGGTCCTGCAAGGAAAAGCTCCAACAAATTGGTGACTCTACTAGGGAAGAAGTAAAAGACAACAAGCTTTCCTTGCTTGGCTGGATCATCCCAGAGTCTTGTTAAAAGATCAAAGAGTCAAAACTAAAAAACACATTTGTAAAATCTTCTCACTAAGTGTTGAGTGGTGGCTCTAATTTCTCTATTTGATTAGTGCAGTTCCTGATAGACAGTGCATGCTTACTTGGTGGAGTTTTGTGTTGATTGGAATAGGTACAAAGAAAGGTAAAATATTTTCCTCTACAAGGAGGTGGCAACTCTACAAAAGTAAAGAATCTGATGGAGCTGCATGGTGAGCTCTAGATCTACCTTGCCTTCCAGTCAATAAAGTCTTTTGTTACAAAACTCTCAGGTACTTTTCAAGGTCTAGATGATTCCTTATTAACTGATCAAGCACTAAGAAAAGGATAAGGTGTGAGTAGAGGTTTTTATACTTCAAGTTTTTAGTTGCATCTTTACAAAATTGTATGGAAGTATTGCATTAGGTATGATGGGTAGGCTTGAGGAGGAGCTTGCTTTCCTTGAGCAAGGCATCCTTAGGGATTACATGTCATTGATGAGATTGAAAGTAGGATGCAGAAAGGATCTATCCATATCTCTTTTCTATGATAGATTTTGGGATGTATATAATGACCTTCCTGATGATGTTGAGTTTTCTGAACTTGCATTCATTGGTTTATTCTTGGATCTTTTTTTTCATGAATCAACTAGTTGGTTAGATGCATTGTGGGAAGAGTATTATATATGTGTTAGAGATTGGATACTTAGTGATGATAGCCTTGGGATTGAGGATGCACTTGGGGTTTTGTCCTTGAAAGCTGAGAACTGGTAGTTAATGGGGGACAGAAGGTTGAGGGCATTGGCTTCTCTTTATGTTGATCATGAGGGGACTAGTAGTTCTGATGTTGATTCTCATTATGCGGAAGGTGTTGACTATGAGGCTGATTTTGAGGTTAGTGCATGTGAGAGTGCTGAAGATGGATTTGAGAGTGATAATGTTTTTGATTTATCTTTAGATTTTGATTCTTTTCAATATCAGAGTTCTTGTTTCATGTCCCAGTTTGATGATGTTTTGTGTGAGTGGTAAGAAAATGAATATGATGCAGATGATGATTCCTGCATTGGTTTATCCATACAAGATGATCTAAGGCTAGAGGTCTCTATTCTTGTCTTGGATGAGGAAGATGTTTTCTATAGGGGTGAAGCTAAGGAAGATGAAATTATGGCCCAAAGTCCATTAAGCAGTGAAGAGATTTCAACACTTCTGGTTGAAGAGTTCCAAAGGTATGCACCTATTGTGGACATTGATTTGTAGCTCCCCTATGATTTATCCTTTGACACTAATAATGAGGCCAATGCTCAAAGTGACCCTAATGACCCATGTATATTATAGTTCCACTCATATAGTGACTCTATAGAAGAAGAGGTTGAAGGACATGACAGTGTGTTCTCTTGTCATAGGAATTCTATTGATGAACAAGTTTCTTGTTCAAACCCTTTTCCTTCTTTTGTGAAATATGATACTGATGGTGACAGTGTTGAGGACTTTGTCTTCAATGATTGGGATAGAAATCCTTTTGGTAAAAATAATGATGCAGATCAGTTGTCCTACTATCACAAAATTTATGAAGAAGACCTTCACTTGGTTCATGGTTTAGTTCATGAAGACATCATGGAGGAACCAGGTTGTTCAGTGGCTAAAGAAATATGTGAAGATGAATTAGAGGATCCAAGTCCTTCTCAGCCAGGTATTTTTGATGTAATGCATGATGCTCCATATGTTTTATTTTTTGATGCATTACTAGATCAATTTTTTGTTCCTAGTCATCACCGAGAAATAAGTGATGCTCCCTACTTCTTGGAATTTGAAAATAAATGTAATAGTCATGACTGGAAATACATGGGTAGTGATCAGTGTAGTTTTGTTTTTCAGCCCATGAATTATCATATATGTTGGCAGAAGGACGGTCATGAAATTTGTAGGTGTTTAGCCACATATGTAGATGAAAATCAGATTTTTGACTCAGGAGGGTCATTGATTTTCTTTTCATGGCCTAGGGCCACTGAGTAAATTTGTAAAATTTTGTAAATATTTGTAGATATCCTTCCTTTCCTGTTGTGTGTTTCTATTTCTATCTTCCTGGTTCGGTTTCCAATTTTTGAGGTCCCTTTGTTTTGTCTTGTGGGTGGTCTCCTCTCCCAGAAATCCTAAATTCTTGCATGGGTACAAGTTTCCATCATCCCCAACCAGAGCCACTGTTAGCATGTGCAAAAAAGTTCATGGCTGTAGCATTTTCCCCCTGGTTTTTGCAATGTTTTTCATGCTTCTGGCATAAGCCCTTAGTTCCTTTTTTTGTAAATCTAGCCGTTATGTTCAAAAACCCTTTGTTATGCCCTGGCCTTGTTCTAATTTGATGTTACTTTATTCAAGCCACTTAGAAGTCCTTTAACAGATGTTTTAAAATTGGTGACCTCTTTGTCACATGATTGCGTGAACCTTTTTCATGTCTTGCGATCTTGTGACTAAAGTTTTATGTCGGCCCCCCTTGATTTATTTTCCTATGTCTCTAAACCCCAACGACCTTTAATATTTCCTAAGGTCCTCAGCACCTAATTTTTCCTAAAAGCCTAAGTCCTGCGCTTTAATATTTATTATGTTTTGGCCTTCATTTCTTTCATGGGCCCGTCTCTGACACCATCTTGATCTAATGGTGGGTGCTTATTCTCATGAGATGTGTCAGAGCTATGCACTTTTGTGATGGCCATTAATTTTCTTTATGACACGACACCTCAAACAGGTGGGTCCAAAGTGACACATGCACAATTGATGGTTTATTATTGGTCCATGTATTAACATGTTGGCAGTTGTCAGTTGGACCTAGTTTTTGGATGCATCAAAGGATTCTTACATGTCAGAGCATCAACAGTTGGTGTGTAATCTGATGGGTTTTTTCTGACACATGTGAACTTAAGAAAGCTATCGATCTTCTTGTGCAAGCCCAGTTGAATTTCTCAGTGCTTTTGGTGGTAAGGATAAAAATGTAGTGGCACTGATAAATTCTTGTCTTGTTCATGTGTTCATGTGATGTTTTGTCAGAGGTCTTGGAGACTTGGTGATTTGGTGAATAGTGTTCACATAATAACGAAATGATTTGGCAGTGCTCTAAAAGATTATGAGAATATGAGAAAATCTTTCAGTCGCATATTCACCAGGTGACCCAGGGGTTAAATGTTTGCCAAAGAGATATGGGGCCATTTGTGCTGAGGTGTCATCACCTGATTTGAGGAGCTGGGTGATGATTCAGACATGTCAGTGGGCCCAAATGATTCAGAAGAAGAGGACACAGTGGAAAATTGGATGATCGATGTATCTTCACATAGAGTGTGTCAAAACCATGAGATCTTGTGCTCATGATCTGATTATAAGGCTTATATTGTTTGGGTCTTATGTCAGGGGTGACCAAGAGATTGTAGTGAATGATGTAGTGATAGATGGCAAGTTTTTAGGTGGGCCTAGGTGGGGTCAAAGGGTCTTTTGGTGGTTCTGATAAAGTGTTTAGTGGCTCGATAAATTTTAATGCCTTTCACTCATTCATGAAATGAAATGGCGGTGATCCAAAATGATTAGCGATTTAGTGAAGAAGGGTCATGTAATCACTAGATATATTGGCAGAAGTAAAGAATGTTCTATGAACTGGCAAAAACTTTTTGTCGCAAGTTCACCAAATGTAACCAGGATAAGTTTATTTTCTTGCAGTCGCTAGTTCATGGAGTTAAATAGTGGGTTAAGATTTCATTTCACAAATATGAATTTCTTTGTCACGTGTTCATTAAATGTTAACCCAGGGCTATCCAATGAGTTAAGTCATAAAGCCCTTGAAAGGATGAGATCTAATGGTTGTGATATAAAGTTGGCCTAGATTTAAATTATGACTGCCAATTTGCTGCTAGCGCTTGGAGATGACCATTGTTATTCAAATTCAAATTTGTAGAGGGTTTTCCATGATAGAAAGGACTAAAATTTATTGATCAAATAACCATACTTGGTGGAAAATGACTTTCAAATGGTTGCAGTGTGGTCCAGGTTGCCATGATCGATTGCTGGAGGATGTTTTCTTGTACTATGAGGGATGGTTTTGTGCTACAGGTGGCCAAATAGACTAGTTTTTATGGCTAAATTCTTGGTTCTCTATCCTGATCTCATAGATTTTCATGATTGCAAATCTTTCAAGATCTATTTCTCTGAGATTGCTTGGTTTCTTACCCCTACAGTAATTTTTGTTGTAATTAGGGTTGGTGTAGTTGTTGAAACCCTAACCCTAGTCACCCAAAGCTTGATGCATCCTCTTTGAGGATTCCTAGGTGACTAGGGGTATAAGTAGTGAATTGTTTTATTTTGTAAGGGTTCCTTCTCTACAAATTTTTGAGGAGAACTGGTTCCATGAAGGGTCCTTTTCCTATAGATTTTCTCTACTTCTTTGCATATAGGGTGCTCTTTTCTCCTTTGTTGGCTCAGAGAATATGATATGAATTATAATTGATTTGTCTTATGCATGAGATTCAATATATTTCTACTGTTATCAAATTGTCTCCATTTGAGTTTCAGACTTATTGATTAAAGCATTAAGGGTGTTTCCATCCTTCTATTTGCATTTCCTATGTGTCTGCAATAGAGTTATTTTCGCAGAAGAAACTAGGTTTCGGATTGGTTTTCAGGTGTGTATGAACTGGGGTATCAAGGGTATCTCATGTTTGTCTTCTAGTGGATGCTAGTTAATGTATTACTTGTTTATGGGTCTCTTCTAAGGGGAGATTTAATATCCTTTGAATAGGTGATAGCACATTTGGGTACACAGGTGGATTATTGAAGTATGACCTGATTAATGGTGTATGATTGGTGTAAGGCATCAGCATATTAGAATGTATTGCTTTCTTGTTTCATAGCTACCTATTATAATGGGGTATTTGACTCTGTGGCCCACTGGCCAAGGCACTGGTCTATGAGAGACTTAGTGTATCTCATGGATCCTTTCCACCCAACATTAAAATATTTCAAATCAAATACCTTTCCCTTTCATGTTGGTAGTAGGTGTAGGAGGTTCTTTCTAGTCTTCACACTCATTCTATACAAGTAGGGCTGTTGCATGTGAATTGGCTTCATTGGGGTACAAGATACCTATAGGGGTTTGAAGACTATTCCACAATCATCTATCTGCAGGTGTATTGTTTATCATGAGGTGTCTTGAGTGTGTAGATAAGGCAATACCCACTTGAGTGATGTAGAGCTCAAAGAAGAAGGAGGATTCCTTTCAATCCTCATCAAGTGGACTATTTTCTTGTCAAACTTGAGTGCCTACCCTAAGAATCAAGCCCATCTATTGATTCAAGTTTGGTCCTACAAGGAAAAGCTCCATCATTTCATTTGATGTGTCTTGCAACCTATGAAAAGTTTGAAATATGTTACATGATATAGATATAAAGATCACTAATTAGTGCTTTATTACATTCTAATAGTATTTAATACTATTATATACCATCTTCTCTCATTTGCTAGTGTAATTCCTCTTTTAGTATCCCCTTTCTCCTTTGCATCCAAAATGAACTCATTCCAATCCCTCACTTGAATAAAGGGAGGATGCTCAAACTTCAGCGAGACTTCATACCACATAGCATTCTTAGATTACGTTCAATGCATTATTTATGCTTGTATTGGTGGGAAAGCTCTTGAAACCGTGCAAAGGAGATTGCATTCAACCATGTTGTTTAGATGACACATGTAGTTTACCTCTAGCCTAAATCAACGTTGCATACAAATCTGCAGAAGGTGCATGCTACGAAGCCTCGCTCAAGCTTGAAAATGATAGTGAATCCATAGTAAATGTCTATTTAAATCATGTGATTGATAGCAGATTGGGGCTCAATTAAGGCATAAACATGAAGAATTATTGTAAAAAAAGATGTAAACCATATATATGCGCACTTGAGGTAAATAGAAGTTACGTCATATCCATATTAAAATATTAGTTACAATATGAAAATAATAAACTAACTAATTCCGGAGTTCATCTTTGCATATGGTTGCAACAAAGATATGTGATTACAATATAGAGAAGGCATTGTAAAAATATAATTTCAGAATTTTCCCTAGATTGACACAATTTTCACTCAAATCCTTCATCACGGATAAGTGGAGATGGGTAGATAGATGTAGACGAGTTGTCATTGACCCAACTAAAGTATCTGTAGCCATTATTTCCATGTGATGCCCAATCTACATTAGTTATTATAATATAATGAATAGTATTTACATTAGAAAAATTAAATATATACACATTAGCAACCTTTTTTCTATTTGGGTAGCCCCAAAATTGTCATCCAAGGTTGCTTTGTGTCCATGAAGTCTTCAGCACACATTGCCCACGACCACATTGATAGTTTGGCACATTGACAAGAGCCATCGAGCCTATATCAATAATGCACCACACCACCATTACTACATTTATTATTTTTATATGGAATACACCAAGGAGTACCATCATAAATATTAACCATTTACAATAATGAAAAGTGAAACTAAATCAAATAGCTCATTTTTATTTTGAACATGTGTAGTCTCTGTGTGTATGAAAAATAAAAGAAATATCAAGCTGAAATAAAATAGTGAACAAAATAGTATTCCACATAGAATGAATGAAATATACCATCAAAAGGTGACAAAATCCTCTCATGAAGCACAGACATAGGAAATCAAAATGGGACAAAATATAAGAAATAAGAAAAATCATTTATACTATAATAAAAAAAGAAACACTCTTGGTCAACAATTTTCAAAATCATTAGGACTATAGAAAAATAATTAAGGCTATACAAAATCAAATTTTAGAAATGGATGGTTCTAATGATTTTCCATTACAACAATTGAGCATTCATCATTTGGTATTGTGTATTCCATTTAAGTATGTCAACAATGTTCAAGAAATAAGAGTTTGGTGATCTATACCTGGGTACATAATGGGTTTGGCAATCTATACCTTCTATGCAATGAAAATGGAAAATATGTAATAAGTCCAAAAAGGCCCAATAGGCCTTAGCACAAAAATAAGAGCCTAGGATGGAATTTGGTGTTACAAGTTTGTAATAGTTTATATTTGATTTTAATAATGCTTAATAAGTTCATTTAGGTCACATTTCAAAGTCTTAAGGCTTCATTGTCTTTAAAAGTTCCAAAATTCCAAATTTGTAATGTTGCAAATTCACAAATTTGAAATGCATTAGTTATTATAAAATGGAGGGAATTGGATTTTGTTATGTTTTAGTGAAAAATAATCCATCCAACCGATTGGGATTAGTTTCAAAGATGGGTCGAAATGTTTGTATGGTAGATAAGGGTGGTGAAAATGATAATAGTGTATGCAGTGCACCTATGTAGAAAACCTTTTTAAATTCCATAGAAAAGG
Source organism: Chamaecyparis obtusa (assembly GCA_027943335.1). NCBI lineage: Eukaryota > Viridiplantae > Streptophyta > Pinopsida > Cupressales > Cupressaceae > Chamaecyparis > Chamaecyparis obtusa. The sequence goes on from BSBK01005666.1 coordinate 289,950, forward strand.
TGACCTTGTGAAAGCTTGAAGATTGAAGAATCATTAGACAAGGAGAAAGGAAAAAGATGCTTGAGTGATTGTTATGGGAAAAATGGACTATTGTCTCAACTCTCAAGCACCTAGCTACACTTGAATCAAAGTTTTGGGTTGTTTGATTGCATGAGTATTTCATTTGACATGAGAAAATATGGATCCATATTTCACCTATGCTAAAAATGAGAAGTTCACCTCTTACCCCTCACTTATAGTTGTTCCTTTAAGGGAAGATAGTAGGGCCCAAATGATAGCCTTCAATTATATGTACTAAGTGTTGCAATGGAAATGTAGGTCTATAGGAGATTCTCAACATTGAGTAGGGGTTTAATGAGTGGAAAAAGAAGATAGAGATCTTCAAGGAAAGTGTATCAGACATAAATCAAGCACAAAGAGAAGATAGAAAACACTGTAACCATCAAAGTCTTCCAGGGTCAATAAAATCAATGATCCACACCATAACAAGTTATAGAGACTAAAACCTTGCCATTGATCCATATGAGTATAACAAAAAATAGATTTACATAAACCAATTAACTCAAAACACAAACCCTTTTTTGAATAATTTAATTTTAACTTTGGTTGTGTTAAAGGAACTATGTTGACTTTATTTTGTAGTTGTTTAACATGAGATTTTGTAGATTAATAGGAGCTCACATTTTTATGGGAATGTATCATTCAATTGAGCATTAATGCTCATTTATATCTAGTGAGATGAACATAACTCATGTACGTCATGCTAGTGTGCTTGGATTAGACTAAACATTATCCAACCGCCTATGAGGGTTGTCATTGTTAATAATTTGTGTAAAAGGAGGACTTCCTATGTGTTATAGCACTTTATATAAATACTCACCATTTGGATAATGTCTAGTCTAATGAAAAATAGTGTATACAAGGTATCCAAGCACACTAACATGAGGTACATGAGTTATGTGCATCTCACTAGTTATAGATGGGCAACTATGGCACACTAGTATTTGTGCATCTTTGTATTAGGCCTTCCAAAAACTAAGGACATGATAGCATCTTTGTAGTAGTTGATAGGTTTTCCAAGATGCCCCATTTTATTCCTTTTAGGAAAAGACATGATGCATCTCACATTGTAGGATATGGATAGGAAGAGTGCTCAACTAGAAGACATTGCCCAAGTGCTGAAAGATATTCAAGAACAAGTCAGGGATAGACTAAAATATACCACAAAGAAATAAAAACACTAGGCAGATAGGAAGAGGAGAGATTTGTAGTTTAGATTTGGGGACTTAGTGATGATTCACCTAAAGAAAGAAATATTTCCAAAAGGCCAACACACCAAAATTATGATGAAGAAGGCTGGCCCTTTCAAAATCCTAAAGAAATGTGGCAGAAATGCTTACAAAATAGACCTTCCACCTAACATAGGACTTGTTGGAAAGTTATCTATACTGAGATATATGACTATTTATAGTGTTGTCATTATGGAAACAAAGTCATACAGTAGTTTGGAGTTAGCACACTAGGTGTAAAGATCAAAATTCAATTAAGTGTTGAAGACTAGACAACATACAGAGCACCAAAGACTTAGAGCATTAGCACACATGTGTATAGATGAATTAAGGTATGCACCTTGGAAGTTAAGGATGTTAGACTATACTTATGATTTGTATTAGAACACATAAGTAGATATGCAAAGATGTGAAAGTTACAGTCAGTTGAAGTTGCACAACCAGTATGTGCCAGTAGCGAACAGAGCATGGAGCTGATAGTGAATATTTTGGTATGTGATTATAAATTAATGTTGTAGAGGCTATGTGCCCATTATATTTAGGTTTTCAACATATGTATATACATAATTGTAAGCATGCTTAAGCCAATTCATTTGTAAGTGTTATTTGTAATTAGTTATAGGGCTGACCTAATTATATATTTGGTATGAGCGCATAAATATAAGATGTGCCCATTGTAATCAATATGGAAGTGGAAAGAGATTTGTGATAAGAAGAGAAGAGGTATGTGAAGAGAACATAAGATTATTAGAGCTTTTCTAGAGGTTAATGCATCAATGCACCAAAAGAACTGATCTGACAAGTAGTGTCATAGTGACAGTTCACCTGCAGATATAGTGTGTATCTAATTCTGAATGTTGTAGCCTTCATCATTTGAGTAGTGAGCTCTACGAAAGTGAGTCCACTCCCCTAATAATGATCATTGTAAAAAAATCCTAACAGGGTCTGACCCTTAACCAGGTCTACTATACTAAAAGTATTGTAAAGCTACTCCTAACAGGGTAAAGGATCTTCTACCAAGGATCAAAAAACACTAGTGCATATTATTAGTGGGTATCAAGTCCCACTGAGGTTTTTACCTATTTGGGTTTCCCCATAACCATATTGGTGTCATGTTTTGATTTCATGTTTCATGTTTATGTGAATGTTTAATTTAGTACTTAAGCATTTATAATTCAGTATTAAGATTAAATGAAAAGTTAAAATGTAGTGAACACTGATTCACCTGCCACCCCCCTCTCAATGTTCCCATTCCTAACAATTGGTACCAGAGCTTTGGTCCTCAGCAAAGAAGTTTAACCACTTGGGGAGATCATGGACAAAGCAGATATGAAACATTTGAAGAAGAATATTGAAGTAGCTCTTGAAGACCTAGACAATTTAGAAAGAGAAATTGAAGAACTAAAGGAAAAAGTCAGTGATTCTCAATTAGTCATCAAAAGACTAAGAAAAGATTTGAAAGGACACTCTAACGGTGAACTTGACGAAAAAGTCAAGAACTTGAGTGAAGAAAATACATCCTTGTTAAGTTAGCTTGAAGAATTAGATGACAAACTGATGAACAATCAAGATGTCTACAATGAACAAGTCAAGGAGAACCTTCAACTGAATGAAGAACTCAGGGAAGCTAACTTAGAAATCTTGGAGCTAAAGAATATCAAAGAGAGCTTGGAATCTGAATTAAAGAAGTCAAAGGATCATATCGACAAATTACACACCAGTTTTGAATTGGTAGAATCATAGTTGTATGCAAGAAGAATCAAAGGAGACACTAGCTATATTGGATATAATGAAGAATAGAATAGGATTGATAGTATGCCAACAAGAAAGGATTCACAAAAGGACTCTACTAATACTGAGAAGATTGAAGATCAAACCAAAGACAATAGTGATCCTCCTAAGAATGAGTGGAAGCCTATAGAACACACCTATTTTGCATGTAACAAGCATAGAAACATTGCAAGGAACTGTACAGAGGTAAAACCTTTCAATGGTTACTGTGATACATGTAATAGATTTGGTCATAGGGAAATAAATTGAAAGATTGGTAAGAAGAATAGGATTCAACATGATTAAAGAAATCAGAATCAGACCAATGCAAGAAGTTCTCAAAATGTTACATGTTAGATATGTAACGATAATGGTCACTCAGCTAGAACATGTAGAATGGTGACTCATGTCAATGCACTGAGGAATAATAGATCTCTAGTAATTTTTCACACTTGTAACAAGGTTGGACATATCTCAAAGTTTTGTAGATCAAGGATGCAAGGTCATGACAGCACTAAAAGGACTGAAGAACTAGTTTTGGATCCTAAAGCAGAAGTCAAGTTTTTAAAAGCCTCAGAGGATGCGAGCTTTATTTGGTCAGAAGGAAAGAAGGACAATGCTGTTCAAAATGTATTGGATGCATCCCAAATTGACACACCCTCTACATCTACATAAATGGCCCTCAGGGTCATAGGGGGAGCTAATTTAGCTCTAGACCCCTACGTGGCTAGTATACTCATCATTAGAGTATGCGCCTTTGGACTTAGGCTATTGGAGTGTATACAAACCTTTGTGCAAAAATGCACATGTTGATTGTTAGCAGAAATTGAGTTTGAAAATTTGAAGTGACGGCCTAGTTTACACGAGTTGCATTAATGGTGAATTTCATGCTTTAAGTACAGAAAAAGTTACAGTCATTGCATTCATACTCAGAACAATTGAAGAGTATATTGAGCCTTGGAAGTTGTTGTGAAGATTTGGAGATTGAGCTATCAGTAATTGTAGTGCATTTGATTGGTCACAAGAAACCCTAGCTTGTTGCACCATTTCAGAAGCCGTTAGAACATCTCAGAGATCATTTGGAAAGTGAATATCAAGTAAGTCATGGCCAATCCTATTGTTTTGGATGTTTCTAAGAAGAAGAAGTATTTTTTCATGAGGCACCCATTCAAATCAACCCTAGATGATTTAGAGGGAGCATTTTCCTACACACCGATGGGTGTCATGCATGTAGAAGACATAAGGGCTTACATCTATTGTAAGAAGGAACCTGTTGGACTAGATAGGTTAAGGGCACACATGGACACAATGTTAAAACCTGACAAAACATTCATGGATGAATACACAAAATGGAATGATCACCCCATTATTGAATATGCCACAACATATGAATTCTATGAAACTGAATGGATTAATATATTGTTGAGGTAAATCCATGATGACTTGTTTTGGATTGGGGATGTACTAGTAAGAATAATAGAAGACCTAATTGATGAGATGACAGGCCTTTCTAAGATAGGCACCATCCTTCTTGTGGGTAATAATATTAGGAAAATGGTGGAGCAAGTGTGTAAATCCAAAAGTGATAAGTGTGGCATGACCATTGATCCTATAGAGAAACTAAACATCAAGTTGATATCAATGATATTGGGTTACAAATTTCATCATACCAGAAGGGTGAATAGTGTGTCTAAGGGAACTATTCTAGCAGCCATCCATCTTGTGCAAGAAGATGGAGAGTTCAACTTGTGTGAAATCTTGCACACAAAGTTGATAGAAACTATCAAAGTTATAAAACATTATAAGACTAAGGTATTCAGGTTTGGGTCCCTAATCATATATATGTTCCTTCATATAGTTGGTAAAGTGTCAAAATTGAATTTAGACAAGGCCATTCCTACCATGCCATAGATATCAAACAAGGCATCCACATAAAGAACACTTAGAGATTACATTACCCTAGGATTGAAGACTTTCAGATCAATAATGCAGATGAGGTATAGGATTCCTGAAAGTATTGTAGAGAATTATAAGGATACAATATGCTTCATGGTGGAGATTGACACTACATGTATGGAAGCTATGGAACCTAGAACTAAGTGGATTCATCCACTTGGGTATGAGGTTATAGAACAAGTACTTGAAGCTTATGCATAGGTACTACTATCAGCCCCTAAGGATGACAATGAGCCTAGGTGGGGAGCCTATGAAGAGAAGACTAGAGAAGTTGATGCTAAGCTAAATAGTGATGCAACAAAAAGAAAGGTTGCAAAGGTCACATCAGAGATCCTAAGAATTGATGGTGTATCACAAGAAGAAGTTGATAAAGAAAGGGATGAGAAGATTTCCCTAGAATTGAAGAATGCAGTAGAAGAATGAGAAGATCCCAAGTTGAAAAAGATAAAAATTGAAAAAGATGATAGTCAGAAGGATAAAGAAGATAGTACTCGTTATGTGCCCAAAGATACTCCTCCAGAGTATAAGCCTTTGTTCAAAAGGAAGAAAGAAGCTAGCACTAGTCATCCATCCTCGCAAGCATTAAGGAGAAAGATGAACACTCAAGCACCTCCTCAGGTGGGATTCAGACCTAGCCTTAAAGTTCTAAATACAAGAATTGTTGATGAGGGAAGGATTGATCAAGTAGAAAAACTATATGAAACTTACAGTGAGATTGACAAATCAAAGATTCATAATATGATTGGAAAACATATGATCAAATTCAAGAAAATAGTCCTTGAGCTAAAAATAGAAATTCCAAATAAAGTACGAAATATTTTGGAAAATCTGAAGAGACAAGCTAATGAGGAAGATCAAAGAATAAGAGAAAAAGTATTAAAAGATACTCTACTAGTATGTTCTAAAGAAGAAGTGGAACTAATATTGAATTTGGTGAATGCACACCTTAGAACAAAAATGAGAACTCTTCATATCATGAACACAAATTATGAGTTGATTATGAAGGAAATAGAAAAAGCATTTGAGAAAGTTTTGTTAGAAAAATAGATCAAACCACTGACTGTGCCCATCACTCATACACCCATCAGGGAAGATAAAGTGGTAGAGCCCACTAATGTACCAATGATAGGTCCTCAGGACTTAGCAACCATAGTAGAAACTCAAACAGAAGTAGATTAGTCTGCTCCCATGACTGAATCACCCAAAGATAGCATAATTATCATAGACAATGTGGAAATAGCCATGGCGGCTATTGATAAGGAGTTAGATAATTTTGAAGAAGCATTTGTCAGCATTGAGGAAGTATAAATCCTATGTAGTCATATCCCTCAAACTTAGCAAGAAGAAGTAATCATAGAAGATATATCTGATGAACAAAAGAAAGGAGTAGACGTAGAAAAGAAAGATGAATCTTCTACTGATTTGGTCAAGGTGAAGCAAGAGATGATGGATAGAACTCCCATCAATCCCTCCTCAGCATTGTTGTCAAGTTTCACACCTGACACTAGCAGTTTAGACTCCTGGAAGGAAGTAGACCTGATTAAGTTTAGCATTCTAGCTATGGAGAAGTCCAAGGAGAAGAAAGTAATGAGGAATCCTCTCCTAGTAGAATTAGTAAATATTTTGAATAGTTTTCTATCAGAGGATAAGAAGATGGAAAATGTACATTTAGTTGATAATGTGAGCACATTCATCTCTTAGGTCAAAGTTAATTTTTCTAGCTTAGAAGAATCTGCGGCCATAATGGTAGAGGAAAAGTACTTAACAAAGAGACTCAATGAACTAATAAGTAATTTTGCACTAGAATTGATGTCTCTTAAGTCTGGTCAGGCATCATTGAAGGAATTTACAGAGCAAGGAAGGAAAGTCATTGCAGAATCAATGGATTAGGATAAGTTCACTGATGCCCATCTGAAGAAGATCAAAGATGCAGAGGAAATGATTGAGAAGGTGAAGATTTTAGTGCAAGACACATCCACTTATGTAAACATGTGTAACAATGTCTATCAAGGATATTTGGATATAATTGGGAAGGCAAAAAAAGAAATACAGAAGATAAGATCTAGATAGACTCAGTTGAGGAATGCTCTTGCACCCTCTCTAGATATTCTCAGTCAAAACATTGAGGAGATTGATGCGACCATGATAACCTATGATCAAGGTCCAAGCATAGAATTGGAGAAGATGGAGAAGCTATAATATGCATTATGCCCCCATCTATAGATAGTCAATTCTCTGATAACCTTTTGGAAGAAGGAGATTCAGAAACTCAAGATTGCATATTTAGATGTTTTCCCTTAGTAAGTGTATGTAGATAAAAATTTTGATGCACCTTTGTCATTAATTTCAAAGGGGGAGTTGTATAGAATATGGAGTACATATATGTGTAGGGAGATATAAGAGTATGTATAAAGATGTATAGAAGACAAAAAGTTTTTGTATTAAGGGATAGCTAGAGAATTAACCATATTCATTTGTTGCCATCAATGACAAAGAGGGAGATTTTTGACAAGTTGTCTATAATGAGATATATGACTAGTTATAGTGGTGTCATTATGGAAACAAAGTCATATATCAGTTTGGAATCAGCACACTAAGTTTAAAGATTAGAATTCAGTTAAGTGTTGAAGACTGGATAGAATATAGACCACCAGAGACTCCAAGCATCAGACAATGTGTGTATGGATGAATTAAGGTATGCACCTTGGAAGTTAAGCTTGTTAGACTGTACTTATGCTTATTCTAAGAATGCATAAGTAGATATGTAAAGATGTGAAAGTTACAGTCAGTTGAAGTTGCACAGCCAGTATTTGCTAGCAGCGAATAGAGCATAGAGCCAACAGTGACTATTTTGGTATGGGATTATAAATTAATGTTGTAGAGGCTATGCACCCATTGTATTTAGGTTTTTGACATATGTATATGTATAATTGTAAGCATGCTTAAATGATTTCATTTGGAAGCATTATTTGTAATTAGTTATAGGGCTGAACTAATTGTATATTTGGTATGAGTGCATAAATTGTTGGCATTAAGCAGTATTGCCACTAGTGACAACACTTATTAGCATTCTGAGTGCAAACCGAGCAGACAGTGCAAAACCGAGCAGACAGTGCAAACTGAGCAGACAGTGCAAACCGAGCAGACAATGCAAACCGAGCAGACAGTGCAAACCAAGCAGACAGTGCAAACCGAGCAGACAGTGCAAACCGAGCAGACAGTGGAAACCGAGCAAGTTAGTACAAACCGATCAGGACAATGAAAACCGAGTAACATCTTGTCTACCGAGTCACCAATGCTTACCGAGTTCAATACCTACCGAGTGATCAGTATGAACCGTGCCTTCACTTCTACCGAGTGCATGACGATGTCGAGTAATGAAGTGGATGCCGAGTATCAGAAAGTCACCGAGTCAATGTGAAGGAACCGAGTAACCATATTTGGGCCGACTTAGTAGCACTTATGTTTATTTGTCAAGCTGACTGTGCAATTGTAATTGTAATTAATTGTTTGAAACCTGTATATAAACAATGATGTAGAAATAAAAGATATATGCACAAGTAATGAAATATATGATATAGAATATATAAAAGAGTAACAAAGGCAGAAATAAGCGAATTACAAAAGGCTTCAGAAGTATAAGATACAGAAAAGACAAATTCATCACAGAAGGTGATCAGTACATCAGCGAATCTCATTCAGCAATCCAGTTGCAAACCAGAGATCTACTGTTTCATTCTAACAGGTGAATCAGTACTAAATCCTTTAACCGGGTAGACTTAACAGTCTTTGTATAAATCTCTTTACCGAGTGCATACTTCACTGTATGTTTGTAAATCCTTTAACAGGGTGGATTTAGCAATCCTTATTGCTCTTAACAGGGCAGATCATCGGAAGTGATCAAATTGTAAGCCTTAACCGGCCAACTTTATTCTGCAGTATTAAAGCTTTGTGGGTTTCATCCCCACCCCAGTTTTACTTTCTTTTGGAAGGTTTCTGGGTAACCAAATCCATGTGTCTTTATTGTGAATGCTTTTTAAGTTTCATGCTTTCTGTATGCAAAGGTTAAAAGTAAAATACAGGTTAAAATTAGAAGAGAATTTGGAGTTACTGATTCACCCCTCCCCTCTCAGTAACTTGGTTAATTCCTAAATATTTCCAACAATTGGTATCAGAGCTACATTGGTTCTCAAGACAAAGCTTAACTAGCTTGAGCAAAGATCCAGGACAATGGAGGTATTCAAACTGAACAAGGTGATTGAAAATGAAAAGCTAGATCTGGAAATGGCCATAGCTAAACTCAAAGAAGCAAAAGAACATCTTTCCCAATCCCTAAGAAGAAGGAAGGAACTTGCAAATCAGATGAATGATCAGAATTACATTGAAGAAAAGATTGAAGATCTTCTTCCCTCAAATAACTCAGATGAAGCAAACAATGCTATCAAAGAACTCCTAGAAAAGAATGGGTCTCTGCAGGAAGAAGTGAGAAAATTGAAAAGAGAACAAGAACTACACTCTACAAGATTCTGTGAGATCTTGGAACAGAAAAACAAGTTGAAAGATGAATTAGATGAAAGAAACATTGAAGTCCAAAACAAAACCCTTCAGCTAGAAAACCTAATTGATCAGATCTCTCATACAAATGAAGAAATTCTAAATCTAAGTTCAGAAATAGAAAACACAAAAGAAGAACTAAGATCTGAAAAGGAAATCAATCTAAGATTGATGGATGACCTAAATACTGAAAAACAAATCAATGAAGGAATGCTGAAAAGTCAAGAAGACTTGAATCAGCTGTATGAACGAAATCTTCATAGGCAAAAAGGAAAAGCAGGACTTGGATACAAAGAAGAAGGCGAATCCTCTAAGCAAGGTACTAAAAGAAATCAAAAACCTACTTGTAATCATTGTGGTAAAATAGGACATACTTCAAATAAATGTTGGAACAATGAAAAAGCAGAATTCAATGGAAAATGTTATAGCTGCAATCAACCTGGTCATAAAGCAAATGAATGCAGGGAAAAACCTAGATTCAGAGGTAATTGTCACAAGTGCAACAAACAAGGTCACAAGGCATCCGAGTGCAGATCCAAGATATTTAATCCAGCAGAACAAATTGTGAAAGCAATGTTTCGATGGGACTACAACACCTGGTGTAGATGTCATTACTGTGGAGAATATGGACACATTGGCATGAATTGCATAAAACATCATCTAAGGAAAAGAGATACTACCATAAGATGTTTCAAATGCACTAAACTCGGTCACATAGCCAGAAACTGCATGAATGCCAGTGAAATTGAAGAAGGAAAGAAGAATGAAGCAACTAAGGTCAGGAAACAGGTCAGACAAAAATGGATTCCTAAAGCTACCGAGCAATTCAGTCCAAGTATTGGAATGGATGGCTCTACCGACTCAGACTAAATTTCCAAGGAAGCACTGGAACTGTACTCTCATAGATCAATCTCAAATAGTTCCAGAACTGAAATTAAAAGAAAAGTCTAAATCAGCATGCAAGATGTAGTGAGATCTCAGCGAGGTCGGTATAGTCTTCACCGAGCGAGGCCGGTATAGTCTTCACCGAGCGAGGTCGGTATAGTCTTCACCGAGCGAGGTCGGAGCATTATGAATTCTTGAGTTCACCGAGTTGCGAAGTCTTTTCTGAGCAATTAATTCTTGGTGGGTGATAGTCTGTCAGAATTCCTACCCTAATTTGAAATGAGCATTAATGACAGAATTGTAAACAAAAAGCAAGTAATCGAACTCATTCTTCACCGCGAATCTCTAAGCACTTCGAGAGCAGAAAACTTCAAGGGCAACCCGGCGATTTAATACTCTTGCGAAAGGAATTTTCTGTGAGCTACCATGGCATCATCCAGCACCTCAGCGAAGAAAGGATCAGACATGTTAGTCCAAGGGGAGTGGAAAGCACCAGATTTTAAGATCGTGCCCGCAGTTGCAGCCGCCCTAGATCCGAACGGAGCTCAATCTCAGATTCCTCCTAAGGTACTGCTTATCAATGATATCTGTAATCATTTTAACTGTTCTATTCAAGAAATGGGAAACCTAGAACTAGACATTGTGCGTGAGGAACTATGTGTGGATGGTACTTTGAAACCCGAGCACAAACATCTGGAAGATAAGGGTTTAGTCCACATTGCACATCTTCCTCAAAACTTTCGAGATAAATGGGTTAGGTACATTCTCAGCCGAGTACACGATGGCAAGATTTGGCTTGAGCAACCTATTGAGATCACAAGGAAAATGATTCATCATGTTACCAGTCTTCCCATGTTGAACAAAGCGAAAACTACCAAAACCCTAGGTCGGACGGAACTAGAGAAGAAAACCCTAGCCGAGTGGGATGGTAGAGGCATGAAGGTTAGCAGCATTACCGACACCGAACTGAAGTTTGGTACACATATCATTGCACACAAGATTTACAGTTCTAGTCGACAGAACAATGTCTCATGTGAAGCTGTTGACCTAGCATACAAAGTGGTCAAAAACAACTTGACATTTGACCTAGCAGACTTATTGTTGAAACAGTTCAACAAGAACATGGAAAGCATCAAAACTTCCAAAAACAATCCATGTAAGTTTGGATCTTTGATAGTCTGTTTATTCTTCTATGTTCAGAAATTCTTCCCTTCAAAAGGAAAAGTTGTATGGAGAAAAGATGTGCCTGTACTTTATGAAATTAATGAATACATCGCAGAAATGGGTGAAAACTTTGAAAGCATCATGGATAATTATTTTGAGTCTTTCAAAGAGAAAATGAATGACAGATTCCGGATTCCATAGAAGTTGGTGGAAGATTACAAAGATGATATCTGTTTTATGGTAGATTGTGATAATGTGTATATTCAAGCAGTTAAACCAAGAACTGTGTATGCAAAACCTCTTCCTTATGAGGTAAATATTGATGAAACCAAGAACATTATTGAAGCACTTCTAAATCAGCCTGTCAATCCCAAAGCCCCATATTTTGGAACATATGATGAAGCTAAGATGAGAATTGAACTAAGCATAAAGCTTCCACAGGCGGTAAACAAAGGAAAGAAAAGAATAGCTAAAATGCAAATGATAACCGAAGAGAAAGAAGAAATAGGTGAAAAAGAAGAGGAAAAGGATGAGAAAATAGAGGAACCAGAACCTGCAAAGAAGAAAGGAAAAGTTTTTATCACTAAGGCATCTGTGCCTCCCACTGCTGTGTTCACAAGGAGAAATACAAGAGGAAAGGCAGACAAGGCAGAAAAGGAAGATAAGGACATAGTATTCAAGAGGCCTCCTCTAACCCTTCAAGAAAAGCTCAAACTCTTCAGAGATGGATCAGGATCTGGAGTAAGTAACATAAAATCCTTGAAATATGAAACCAGATCGGAAGCAGAGCAGAAGGAAATAGAAGATGCTGTTGTTGAGAAGATGGGACAGTGGAAATACTCTCCTGAAGAAATTACCCCACAGGTTCCTGCAGTTCTATTGAATCCGATAAGAATGAGATGGAGCAATGCAAGGCAAACTGTAATAGACATATTTGATCAAAACCTAAGACAGTTGATGCCGAGCCTGAACAATGATGAAGTGAAGAAGGCACTAAAAGAGAATGAAAACAAGATGACACTGAAGTTCAATACTTGTTTGATTTTGATCAACAATATTGAATCGGTTGTGAAGGCTGCAAAAGCCACATGGAAGAACATTTACCACCTTCACCAACCGAGCATTGAAACTGTAATTATAAAGGATATTGAAGATGACAGCGATGAGCAAGAAGAAGACACCGAGGTAGATGATACTGTAAGGATAGCAGCAGAAGTCATTGCATCCCTTCCTACCTCTCCAGTGAAAGTCTCTACATCTAGCCCAGAGACACCTTCAAGCATGGTTGTGACAACTTCCACATTTGTCCAATCATCCCTAGCAACATCAGAGGCAGCTACCATTTCTTCTACCGAGCTGCAGTCTCCTGTACCAGTAAGTTTTCCAGCTTTTGAATCATCAAGTGTAAATATTGTAAGTTCTCCAGTAGAAAGTATACCAGTATCAATAGCCAGCCCTATTTTATCTACTATCACTACTACAAGAGCATTAAGTACAGATAAGCCTAAGGCTCTACCGAGTATAAAATTTTTGGGTAAAAATATAGTTGAGGATATAGACCTAGACGAAGAGATAGAGATTCCTACACTAGATTTTGCAAATCTCTCAGCAGACCAGATGCAGAATATAGGTGAGATCCTCCAAAGGAAAGCAAAACAAAAGAAGCTTAAGGAGGAGAGAGACAAGGAGTATCAAATCATCAAGGCTGCTAAGGACATTTTGTCTGATGCATTAGGCATTAAAGTAGACTCCTCCCAGCATGTTTTGTTACAATTGGCTGAAGCAATTGAGAAATACAATGAGGACTCATCCGGGACAGAAAAGTTAGTTGAAAGAGCCGAGAAGAGATTCAACAATAAAGTGCTTGAGCACATAGCTATTAACCAAGTGGAATTGTCTTCAGTTTTGTCTAACACAGAGTCTATTTATTCGAATGCTACCTCTCTTTTGGCCAGACTATGCAATTTTGCCGAGTTCACAAAGGATGTCAAAAATAAAATGAATAAAATGGATGAGGATATGAAGATTAGCATACAGAAGCTGCAACTTGAACCAAGTTCAAGCTCTGCTCATCACATGAAAATTTCACATCTATCCAATATGCAGTCTGATCTATTGAAAGAAGACTCAAGGATCCGGTCCACACTGCTAGACATCCAACACATGATCCTTCCCATCATGAATACAATGTATAAGCACATTGAACATTCCAGAACATTGATTCATGACAATCAGTTCTCCATAGCAGATCACATGATTGAACTCTCTGCAGAAATCCAAATTGCCATACAAACATGTAAGATTCTGCAAGAAAGTTGGGACAGAACCCTGGCACTAATAATGAAGGTACATTCTGATTTCTTATCAAATTTTGGATTCTCTCTGTAAATAAATTGTATATGCACCTTTGGCATTATCGTCAAAAAAGGGGGAGATATGTATAGAAGGAGAGAGATGTATACTGTATAGATTTGTATAAGAAACAGTTAGCACATTGAAAGGGGGAGACAATGTATATAGCCCTATAACAAAGACAAATTTTGAAAAATCAAAATAAAAATCAGCATGATTCGGTGTATATAAATTTTGGCCAATAAGTGTTTTTGTCACTAATGCCAAAGGGGGAGATTGTTGGCATTAAGTAGTATTGCCACTAGTGACAACACTTATTAGCATTCTGAGTGCAAACCGAGCAGACAGTGTAAACCGAGCAGACAGTGCAAAACCGAGCAGACAGTGCAAACCGAGCAGACAGTGCAAACCGAGCAGACAGTGCAAACCGAGCAGACAGTGCAAACCAAGCAGACAGTGCAAACCGAGCAGACAGTGCAAACCGAGCAGACAGTGGAAACTGAGCAAGCTAGTACAAACCGATCAGGACAATGAAAACCGAGTAACATCTTGTCTACCGAGTCACCAATGCTTACCGAGTTCAATACCTACCGAGTGATCAGTATGAACCGTGCCTTCACTTCTACCGAGTGCATGACGATGCTGAGTAATGAAGTGGACGCCGAGTATCAGAAAGTCACCGAGTCAGTGTGAAGGAACCGAGTAACCATATTTGGGCCGACTTAGTAGCACTTATGTTTATTTGTCAAGCCGACTGTGCAATTGTAATTGTAATTAATTGTTTGAAACCTGTATATAAACAATGATGTAGAAATAAAAGATATATGCATAAGTAATGAAATATATGATATAGAATATATAAAAGAGTAACAAAGGCAGAAATAAGCGAATTGCAAAAGGCTTCAGAAGTATAAGATACAGAAAAGACAAATTCATCATAGAAGGTGATCAGTACATCAACGAATCTCATTCAGCAATCCAGTTGCAAAGCAGAGATCTACTGTTTCATTCTAACAGGTGAATCAGTACTAAATCCTTTAACCGGGTAGACTTAACAGTCTTTGTATAAATCTCTTTACCG